>JABFAI010000315.1:0-33841 GCA_013266175.1 Fusarium gaditjirri
CCCCACACCATGGTCGGTGGTACAGCCCCCCCAGTCAGCAAGCCCTGTGGCAGCATAATCGCCAGCAAGACGTTACACGGACGAAACACGAGAACGTGGATCCAATGTTATGTGAAGGGTCTCCGTCGTGGAGCATATACCACAGTGATAATTAACACGTAGCGTAGTGCATCAACAATAGAACATGCTGAGTTGCGGGTGTTTCCAATGGTTCTGTTTCATATCCGCCGTATGTACACACAATGATGACAGACAAAAGAATACAACGTAGTGAACAATGGGCTAATTAACAAGTCAGCGATTTGCAACGTCTTGTAAGCAGACAGAACCTGACTAGGCAAGGCGATGATGCATGTATCTGCAGAACTGGTTCGCTCACCCCTTGCACGCACTAAAACGCCCAGTTTGTGAGCTTCGTGTCAGCAAGTGAACAGCCCTTGGCACTATCTTGCTGCCAACATTGGTCCATCTGAGATAACATGTGCGGTTTATTATTGTCAACTTTGCTCGCCAGCCCCTGTCGCTTAACTTCATTTAGAGGTGCCACCTGTGGCGTTGGCGACTTCTCGCGATGCAACCATGGCTAAAAGCTTGGCCAAGAAAGCAGTTCCAACTTCAAACTTCAACGGTCATGGATCCTCGCCTCCGCTGAATCGCAGAGCAGATTAGTTGAAAACGAGCGAACTCGCCGTTGCTCTCTACTTTAGCCGAATCAACTAGATAAGCAGTTTATTAGACCGCGATAGACTGAATAGCTAATGGCGAGATTCTGTAAAATCAAATTGGCACGTTGGTTGACCCTAAAAAAAAGGCCCATACTCCGTAGTGGGGGTCAAATTGCTATTCTCAGATTGTTGTACACACGTTGGCATTGTCTTGGATCGGATCGGCATGCAAGGCTTCGCAACCAACGTTACAGAATGAAGCAGTGTGCATCAATCTCCAACAGTTCTACTTGTTACAATTCTCCGTTATGAATGCCCACAGTCATAGACCTGTGAAAAGAAATAATTGGAGTAGACCCTAAGGACGCGTGGCGGGAGGACCCTCACCCACCGTGTGTCCCTGTCCCTCGACTGGACCGAAGGGGCGTGGCTGGGAGAGAGAATCGGGGTTTGCGTAGGTCGGTAGCTAAGATTCACCGACTCATGTCTTGGGTCTGATTGTTCGGCAAAGGATTATAAACCGACATCGATTTATATCGCTAGAAAAAGGATTGTTTAAACGGCTTGTTGTCGATTCATAGCTAACTTACTACCGTAGAATTGTAGTGACGACTTTTCGGCAAGGCTCGAAATGAGATGTCAGCAAGCATAAAAGAGGAGGGTCGCTCTCGGCACTCATTTGCCAGTGAGACATGATTTGAGCCTATTGACTTCCAGACTGATCGCTAGATGGAGATCTCAGCATACACACTGCTAACATAGCGACGCGATAGGGACAGTTCTGCGTTCCATGTTTGATGCCTCTTCAACCACAAAATACAAAGAAAGAGCCGCACTGGCGATGGGTTTGTCGTGATTGAGAGGCGGCTGAGTCCATGGTCTCGAATCAGACGCCGATCAGGAGTTGCAGGACGCGCAACCACCGCCAGAGGCAAGCATGACAATGTTTGAGCTCAGAAGGTTCATGATTGACAAAGTGCGCCATAATCAGCCACGAGAGCCTCTCCCTTCTCTAACAATAGGGGCGGACTGGCCCTCGCTCGGAGACCCACGGGTCCATGCTCCATGGGGCCCCTAATGCGCGTTCTAATCTTTCTGATTGGGATGGAAGCGACAGAACGTTACTGGGATATGGCGCAATGACAGGGGATGCAAGGCTTGGGTCAAGGACTCAAGGCTTAGCTGGAAGCGATTGCCATTGATTGTCCTGGACAAACCTCATCTTGTCCTCTCGTCGGTAGAGAATACGAAACGGCTAGTTAAGCATCAGAATCCCGTCTCCAGGACAGCGGTAGCGATGGTGGCAGCAGTAGAACCGGCGATGACATTGTCATGCCCACAACAGTAACGGCCCTGTTGATTGTTTACAACGAGGAGCTGCAACGGATTGATTGAGCGATTGATTCCCAAAGCCATCGATAGTGCTGTATGTCAGATCAGCGGAGGCTTACCAAAATCCAAATTGCTCAGCCAATTGAGTCTCAGATAGGCCCCGAAGGCGTTTGATTTCGATCGTTGGTTGGATATTTGAAGGATACAGTGTTTCTCATTGGATATCTGTCTCCACCCCCGGCAACACCGTCTGATGGAGCGTCAAGGGAAAAGGCCCTGTCAAGATGTTGATTTGGCAAAATCTACTTACCTTTCGGTGATGAAAGCGAGCTGAAGAAGGTGCTTATGAACCACTTATTGCCGTTTCTGGAGCTTTTGGTACCCAGTCTCTAAAGCTTGAATGAGCCCTTGTTCCAATTCAAATTCTTCGATGTTCTCCAAATGCCTGACGTTGAGCCAAATTCCCTGGGCCCCTTGTCAGTAGTGAGACTTTGGCTTTTTTTTTGGAAGTTCAAGCTTCCCTGCAGGCTTGGTCTCGAAACTGAGGAGGAAGACACCTTTACATGTCCGGAGTACTGTTCGCCATTCACTGTGCAGCGTTCCGTTTGCACGTCCCGAAATTTCCTAGGGTCTCTGATATCAGTGGGTTATTTCCTTCCTCTTTCTTTTGATCCCCGAGTCTCTACCTCCTCAGCTCAACACAGCCACTGAGAAACACCTAATTGTGATGCGTCGAGAGCTGCTTTAGATGGGCCCTCTTTACATCAGCTATAAGCATCCTGTGCAGTCGTGCGTCTCGGGCTGCCCGGGGCATAGGTGAAGTTCTTGATAGCCTAGGTGACAGCCACCACCAGATGCAGGTCTCAATTAGAGAGGCCGTAAGTCAAGAAGATGGGTGCAAATAACACAGTACAAAATGCATTTACAGTACTCTGTATGTAGGAGACAGGAAGTGAATGTCACCTACAGAAGACTGTCCCTGGTCCCTAAATGAGGTTCCATAGGTAGCCATACCCCTTCCACCGGTCCCTTTAGCGGAGCCCCCTAGGTACCTAGCGGGCCCCATCCGTAGGTACATCCAAGCTGTACTAAGGCAGAGAGACACCTGCCCTGAGTGCTTTCCTCCCTCGTCCCCCTATCGCCCTTTGCAAGGTCCTGGATAGCAACCCCTTGTCCCGTGTCCATAATCCCCTGCTCTCGCCTCTCCCGGCCTGGTCTGGCTTCGCTTTTTTTTTCTCCCTCCTATCTCTTCTTGGTCAACTTCTTTTCTCTTATTCCCCCCCTCCTTTCTTTCCCCCCTCGTTAACGCCTTCGCTCATCGCTCGGCCTGTTCGTCACTCTCCTCGACGCCCTCTTCTTCTGATCGCA
Organism: Fusarium gaditjirri; assembly: GCA_013266175.1. Taxonomy (NCBI): domain Eukaryota; kingdom Fungi; phylum Ascomycota; class Sordariomycetes; order Hypocreales; family Nectriaceae; genus Fusarium; species Fusarium gaditjirri. Next base: position 3,366 of record JABFAI010000315.1, read on the forward strand.
AATTCGACGAGCACCGATCCCGTGTTGCTTCAAACGTTTGCGTTGCGTCGTGCGATTGTGCTGTCCAGCCTCACCTCCTTTGATCTCACTGCCGTCGTCTCCTGACGAGGTAGCCTTTTCGCCTGCTCATCCTACGCCCCTTTATCGGATAACATCTTTCGTCGACTTACCTTCCAGGATATCTCGACGACTGCCAGTCGTTACTTTCACCTGCAACCTGTTGAAATAAACCCTTCGATGTCGGCCGGCTCCACTACGACTTTCCCTCCGCATACACGTTAATTTTCGCCATCACTTGTCTCAACCAGTAAATCTTACCATCGCACGCACCCGCCGTACAAACTCAAGCGAACCAACAACCCCTCGGCCTGAGCGTGCCAGACTCTTCAGCCTAGTATGCAGCGGCGCCATTCAGTCACCATGGCCGCCCGCAACAACAATAATTCGCGAGGCCCATCGGGCAGGAAGATCGATCCTCTTCTCCCCTATTCCATCATTTCAGAAAAGACGAAGAAACCTAGACTTCGTATGCGATCACTTCTGGGCCCTTGTCATGCCCGAAGGGTGTTGACCTGGCTTTTTGGCGTTGCTGTGCTCATTACCCTGATTTTTGTAAAATCCCGAAGTTCCGGCTACGGTGTTGGAAAGATGAGCGGCACCAAGACTCAGCAACCCATTGCGACCGCTACCGTCTTGAACACACACGGTGAAACTGTTGTAATGCTCACCGGTGATATGGATGGTGATGGAAAGCTCGAAACCGTTCCCGAAGGCGAATATGTTACTGCTGACGAAAAGAAAGAAGTTGCTGCGCAACTTGAGAAGATGCCTTGGTTGAGATTTCCTCAGTAAGTTGAACAGTTTAACTTGATGCTTTTTTACTAATTATATATGCAGCCTCGACGGGTACTTCCACGGTCTTCGGACTATTGTCAGCAAAGCCAATCTTGTCCCCGAATATCCCAATATTACTGATAAGGCTCCGATGCCCTCCCCCACTATGAGCGACCATCTGCCTAAGCCTCAAAAGTACGTTCCTTACGACCATGGCAGCGATGTGAAGACCTGCTATCTCGATTCCAAGAAGTCGGTACCTGCTCCTGATCTGTATGCTTACAATGGCGTTCCTCAACACATGCCCGATCCCGCTATCGGTTCGTACAAGCTTCTCGGACTCAGAGATGATATCTGTTTCGATCGTTTCAGTCGGTATGGACCTTACGGCCTGGGTTATAGCAGAGCTCAGGGCGGTCTAGATACTGGCTTGGACACTGAGGCTTCTGGTAACGAGCATGTTTGGGCAGAGACTGGGAAAATCAACTACATCGATGTCAACTGGGCAGATGCACAGGAAGACTGCTATAAAGCCAATAAGCATCGATTCAAGCAGGTCAACCCTGACACTCAGGAACTCTCGGAGACAAGCGACAAGAAGGGACGTATTGCTGTTGTCGTTCGAACATACACCGGCTTCAAGTGGACTGAACTAGCTGTGCTGAACTTCCGGGCGCTCATCAGTGAGCTTTCTCTGCGATCCGGTGGTGAATACCAGGTTCACTTCCTGATGCAGGTGCGAAATATTGATGAGCCCATCTGGTCTGATAAGTGGACTGTACAGCGTATCATCAATGACAACGTCCCTGCTGAGTTCCGGGGCCTAGTATCGCTCTGGAGTGAGCCTCAAATGAGACTCATGTACCCCGGACGATTTGGCGAGACGATCGAGAACCCTAGCGGTGCCGATATTCACGGCATCTACCGTAGCGCCCATTTCCCTCTCCAAGTTTTCGCCATGCAACACCCCGAGTATGAACACTACTGGAACTGGGAGATGGATATGCGATATCTTGGCAGCTACTACGAATTCTTTGACCGCCTGGGCAAGTGGGCCAAGGAGCAGCCTCGAACTCTTCTCTGGGAACGCAGCGCTCGCTACTATATTCCTCCCTACCATGGTACTTGGGAGAACTTTTCTCAAACTGTGCAGCATGACACTCTGGCCTCAGGTCGCGCTCCCATCTTCGGCCCGCTATCGTTCGAGGGCAAGGAACAGCTACGACACGATGAGTGGGGTCAATCAATGATGCCCCCTTCATGCAGCTCTGATGCTCCCGATCGATCCAAGTGTGGTGTTGGTGAAGAGGCTGATATTATCACTCTCAATCCACTGTTCGATACCGAGCAATCTGGCTGGGTCTTCTCGGATGATGCTACTGGGTACAAGGCTCCTCCTCCGCGACGATGTGCCATCATTACTGCGTCACGTCTCAGTCGTCGTCTGTTGATGTCCATGCATGAAGAGGTTTGGCGATACCACCATACCATGTTCTCCGAGATGTTCCCTCCAACCGTTGCGCTGCATCATGGTATGAAGGGAGTGTACGCCCCACACCCGATCTTCCTTGACCGAGCCTGGTACCCTTTCAGTGAAATTGACGCAGCCTTCAATGCTGGTCGTGATCACTCTACATCTGGTCCTGGCAGTCCTTTTGACCAACTCAACGAGCATAATCACAAGGGCACCAGTTGGTACTTTAATAGCGAGTTCGCTGGTCTGATGTGGCGCCGGTGGTTGGGCTATGCCCAGTTAGATGGCCGTGGCAAGCATGGAGGTCGTGCCAATGAGGGACGGGAGCGAGGTGGCAAGACGGAAGAGATGAACGAGAACAGCAGTGGCCGGTTGTGTCTGCGTGGTATGCTGGTGCATCCCATCAAGTTTGAGCATCCTTCAGAGAAGCCTTGAGCCTAGGGACACGAAACCAAGTCCCCCTCCAACCTTGTCGCCGTCATGAGCAAGGCGACGCTACATGTCCTCCCTCTACCAGCGCACACGACAGACATCACCACGCACATATGCATTTGCAGGAGCATCTGTACAAATATACCCACGACTACTGAATGGCAAGACATCCGATTCCTAGTACCACCATGACGATGAGGAAGATGACGCGATTTCTATGCATCCATTTTATCCAGTTCCTTCCTTCGTCCGGCTTGCATTCCGTTTACGGACCCAGCGAACTTGTCCTAGAACTACCTAGACACTTTATTATATGAACCTTATCATACTTTACTTATTTCTTCACTTCCAAGGTTTGGGTATTCTCTCGGCCAAGGGTTTCCAGAACGTCGTCCTAATTCGTCCCCTCTCGTCTCGGCTGGGAATCTTTCGAGGTTGTCTACATATTCCAAACCCAAAACTCACTGTTTTCAACTTGTCTGTTAATTCTCTGTTCTTTCTATTTATTTTACTTTTGTCACTCAATAAGTGAGGCATGCCGTTTCTGGGTACGAGGCATCCAGGACCAAACGCGGAAGGGTTCTCCGCGCATGCTACGGGGCGTTCTGGACCGGGGGATTTTGGGAAGACAAATGTGAACATGGTGCGACTTGTATAGATTCGATCTAGTATTAGAGGTGGCAGTTTGGTGTGAAATTCTAACTGGGTTTGAAACCAACATTGTGGTTTGATTGTTGATACTCGTAACATTGGCCAAACGCTGCTCAACAGGCAGCATACGAAGTAAGCTTAAATTGTTCCATTTTGGCTGCCAGTTGGTCCAGCGATAGAGCCACACGTCTTCCCCATGGTTAAAGGCTTTTGGAAACGAGTTTTGGCACCTCATTGGCGGGTGTCTCGAGTCAGCTTCGGGCAAATGTAAGATTGAATAAACTCGCTCCAATTGCAGGAAAAAGGTTCGAGATCAGGAGCCAAGTTTTACACATGAGCTACTTCGACACCATAGGGATAACTAATGTGTGACAACCCTCACTATCCATTGGATTCTTAGGATAGCTTTGTTAATAGGGGTAAGCAACAATCATCGATCTTTCTCCTTAGTCAGGTTGTGTTCGATAGAACGATTTTAGTATATCGTTCTTCGGAGTAGGTGGGCTGTAGTAGGTATTCAGCCAGGTGAGTTTATGAATCATCATGTCACTAATAAAGCTATACTCGCCTATCAAATATTCGTAGCGAAAGGGAGACCTCTCTTGTCCTAGTTCATTAGTGTCCAAGGTCTTATTATTCAAGAATGAGGGATGGGATGTTGTGTGCGTGAATCAATTTAATGCATTGTTTCATCTCGAGGAACAGCATTTTCTTGGAGTGCAGGGGCTGGAAAATAAGAGTCATTCAGGGCATATTATCTGTTCATAATTCGAAAGTCCCTACTATAAGCCAAGCCATCATCCATCCCATTGAAGGCGCCTTGTTCCAACTAACCAGTCACCAGGTCCCAACTCAGAATGACACCAAAACATCAATATAAAGGAACTAAATGTCGGGTCCAGGCGGGCCGTCAACTTAGTATGGAGCAATACGCGCTCCCCATTTCGTGCGTTTCCGGAGAATTCCTTGCCCCGTCACATTCGACTTCTTTCAACGACGAATGGCTGATGGACGTTTCAGACCGCAGGCAAAGGGCGTATCACAACGGCTTGCTTAAGCCAGAAGAGCTAGCAAAAAGTACCATCTTTAAAAGGCAAAGCCAAGAGAACACAATTATCCTTGAGGTATCAAAATCCCCTGACGCCTTCAACACTCAAAACCCCTCCAACGCCATGACGCCCAAATGCAAGTTTCCGAGTTACGGCAAGACTGAGCAACTCAAGCGAGTGTCGCTGAGTATACGAGCGATATGGGTTGCTCGTCATCTCTGCTGCTGTCTCCCAATTCGTATAACAGGTTGTTGAGAATCAGTAACCCTGTGCAACACTGGGCTCACCTTCAAGTCATTTACTTCCTCAGAACGGCGTCGTAGATACTGACCACGGCGGTGACAGCAGTGCCAGTCAGGATACCCTTGTAGCCGCCGTAGATGGCGTTCTCGAGGCGCATTATAGACAGATCATTCAAAAGACCGCCAAAATTAACGCCTTGGCCGTAGACAACGAAAGAAACCAATGCTTTGACGATGCTGAAAGTCAAGGGATCGACGACATATTCCGCATGGCTTGGGCGAGGGCGTCCGCGCGAAGGTGGGGGGCTAGTCGCGCTCAGGTTGAAGAAGTAACCAGCAAAAGAGGGGATGATGACGCTGGTCAGTATCCAAGTCAAGGCGGGAGACCAGAAGCTAGACGTTAAAAGAAGGAACATATCAGGAACATAGACAGGGTAATCCGATGTACCCAGTGTGCTGATAGCGGGAATTGTAAACGCGTAAACATTGCTTAGAATTTCGCGCCGAACGTTCCATAGCTCCCAACCCGCAACACAGAATAGGATGCTGGTGACGGTACTGAGAGTGTCGCGAGTCGCATGGCTGACCTCGGTGATTCCGCTCTCCTCGTAAAGTGACGAGACACGCTGGCGCACAATGCTAGTGGAGCGATCAACAGCGAGAGCAACATCGGCAGGTGTGGCAGGAAGCGCGATGCGCGATGCAACCTCGGACAGAGTGCGACCAGGAGTCTCGACGAGTGCTGTCGATGTAGCTTGGGGAGAAGAGGCATCGTCGCTTCTAAGGTTCAGAAAATATGCTGTTAGCTTAGTTATTCCAGTCGCGACGCGCGATGCATTATTTGTATCGTCGCGCACGCCCAATTCAGTAGAAGTCCAAAACGCGCCAGGGACTCTTGGATGATTGGAGGTCACTCACTCGGGGGTTACTTCTTCCACGGCCTTGGAGGGTCGTCTTCGAACCACCTTCAGGGCATCTTCGCGGATCACTTCTCTCTTGATTGGAGATCCTTGGGCTTTTGAGCGACTGTTGAAGTACCCAGCGAGCTCGGGGTTGGCGAGAAAGCGCGTTGAGTTCTCAGTAAGGTAGTTATCAAGAGCCACACCAAGGTCGTCTTTCTTGTAACCGTCGATACTGCATAGTTCGTGTCAGCGTAAGAGTGTTGCCTTAGTCGCATAGAGGGGTCATAATGGTAGAGTGGGCGCGTCGCGAAAGCGCTTGGGCATGCTTAGGCGCAAAATAAGAACAAAGAAAGGCGATGCGGGCAATATTGGAGAACGAGTGGTGCGCGCGTAAATGGCACGTATAGCAGGTGAAATGAACTTACTCTGACAGACCAACAGACTCAGCAAGATTCTCGAGTTCGCCCTTCTTCTTGGTCTTCAGCCACGAGTTGTATCTATGGTTGGACATGATGATAGGTAGGTTGAAAGCGAATGCGCATAAAGCGAATTTCGGCAATTGACAAAGCGTTGTAAGTGGAAGTAAGGTATAATATATATACGGAATGAGACACAGGGCCACGGCCAGAAGGGAGCAAATGAAGCTGGCGATGGTGATGAAGAACAGAGGTACAAGCTCGCATGTGTTGTTTGGGGCGGGTTCCACGTTGGATGGGGGATGGCTGATGGGTGAAGAACGGAAGGGCCCGTGTCAACAATGAGCGGCGGGTCCGGCCCCTAGGTTGTTTATGTTTTTTTTTTCCCTCCCGTGTCTTCTCCTTCGATCTGATGGTCATGCCCCGCAGATCCCTTTAGTGAAAGGTGTGGATGGTTATGCTGTGACAAAAGCGCCCAATCAAAGGCAGAAATTGGAGCTCCTGGGGACTTGCAGCTAGGAAATATCGGTGCCACTGGCTGATTCACTGCCTACTACTACGGTACAGTAGATACCTTACCGACCCAAGGTACCTCGTGCCGGGGCTCTCTCGCGCCAAAAATGACCTCATTTTTCTTCAGCCAGCCATGGATATTGAGGGAGCTTCTAGTGGGGAGCTTTCCATTCAATCCAATTCGATGACAATATCTGCTACAATCGACCTATTAACGATACCTTATCAAATTTGATATTTTGGCCAATGCCATTATGAACTATGTAGTCATGCAGTCATTAAATATAGCAGTCGACTACTGACAGTCAAGAGATGAATCAACATAAAAACGCAAATGTTCCAGATTCATAGGTACCGATGCCAGGACTGGGCCTTGAACGAAATGATCTAGTCCAATCAACACAGCTTGGAACCACAGCTCCAATCATGAGTTTACCGCGTATTATGAAAACAACGTAGGAACACTTCCATTGGCCATCTATTCTAATTTCAGCACAATCTTTTCTCATCCTCTCTTAACCAGCCTGACCGGCGCATGTCCATCCCTGACTTTTAGTATTAGCACTGAAGCTGCACCTCGAATTATCTTTCTGCTGCTCAAATTGAGCTTTGGCGTATCGCGCCGTGCCTCTTGATCCAATTGCTCACCACGCGACCAATTTTCTATGGCCAACTCAATGACATCTCCCTGAGAAATCCATCGGCCGAGGCGCGATTGCCTGACGATGTCTTGCTGGGGACAAATGACTCTTGCCGTCGACAGTGATGGTCTGGTCCTGTTTTGAAGTCACTTTTACTACGGAAATTTCGACAACCCGCAGGCGTCATTCTCAGAATCTCGTCAATACAAGCGCCCAACATGCTGGCTATCTTGGGATTGATCAGATTTTCATAGTGGTGGATCACCATCGCCACATATCTCGTCAATCGCACCGTGAAGACTTATTTGCGATACTGGGTTGTTTGCCAGTTCCAAGATGAACTGAAGCACACCTGCCGAAGTCTCATGTCCAGCAGCTAGCATAATAAAGGTGTTTCCACGGATGTCATCCTGTGATAGTGTTCCCTTGTTCAGCTCTTTGCCTTGCGGATGAGGACCGACCTTAGTCCTATAGCTGGATCTTTCCAGTCAGCCCATGAGGTCCATGCCATCTATGCGCTCACCCCTGCGGGCTTCGATAAACTTTTCGTCGATCAGCTCTTGCATATACTCTACAAACTCTTCGGGAGATTTTTATTGTTGGTTAGCATGGATGATTTACCATAGCTTCGTGCTGTACTTACAGAGAAGCCAGCGTGGTAGTGGGGGAGCATAAGAATATTCTCTGAAGCGGTTGTAGTAGCTGTAGCAAAACTCAATTCGTGGTCAGCAATGGGCTTGGGAGATCCAAACGTGGTCATCTTTGGGTGAGATTTTGAGGGCAATGATTCCCCAGGCCATTGTCATTAGAGGTCAAACCCGGAAAAGGCTGTAAAATTCGGTGTCGGCCTCATTGATGGTACCGTTATCCTTCCCACCAGTCCCATCCACGTTTTGACCAGCCCTTGGGCCTGTTGAGTTGATTCTCGAATACAAGTGCAGCACTGTTTCGCTGAACGGTCTCTGTGTTGCTTTTCTGTGTACCTTCAAGTGCTCCTCCCAGCGGCAAAGACATTATCGCTAAATTGACGTAATTTCTCAAGGTCTCAACACACTTGGGGGAATGCTCCCGTCGAGATCATATTTTCCGAATAGGCTCAGCATTGCAGACCGCCATAAACGACATCCCTGGTGGTACTGCAAGAGAAATGCCTCCTCTGCTGGGAAAACCTTCATGACTCTAGGAAGCCATCGTGTCAACAACAGCCCAATCACGGCGCCATCTGCTTACTCGAGCCAGGCCTCCCACCAGGCTTCAAGGAATATTTTCATGAATGGAATCCAGATTTTTATGTTTTAACAGCCAGAGGAAGAAAAATGGTGAGCAAGCTGCGGAACAAGTATAAGCTGTGGAACGTACGAGCAATATTATAAGTCACGCCACCTTCTTTCAAGAGCACATTGCTTCGTCGTAGGTTACTTACATGTGTTTATAGGATACACAATAGTTGTCTTAATTAGCAATATAAATGCCTATCTAGTAGACAATTGGCTGATTGAAAAGTGGAACATAGCATAAGGTACTGTATAGGGTGACCTCCATCGTATTGACGGAACTCTGCTGAGTTGAAGTGCTTGTAGTTCAGGCCTGATGAAATGTCAGCAATATTACTCTTGAGGGTGAAGAGTATGTAATAAGAGAACCCGAAATCATCGGTTTTTGAAATTGAGATGTGATTTGGTTGTGCAACACATAAGAGATAATTGTGATGTATGAACCTGGTTAAAGAGGATGAGATATGGATGTAATTCATGTGGGAGATTTACGTGAAGTACTGTTAATACCTCAGTCTGGTCCTACGCGTATCTTTGTAGAGCGACGGAGGCAAGAAGAACATAACTCCCTTCTATACATATACATACCTAAGTAGTATATGTACGTATTTAGGTCAGAAGGTTAAGTCAACTTTCAGAGGTCATACAGAGGCCCGAACAAGCCGTTGGAAATATCATGATCAAGACATTGTTGAATGATTTACACTGAGGCCATCAAATAATGTCAAATCCTGCTGAAGCCACAGCTGCCGAAAAGTTGTGTAGGTATACCGATCCAATGTTGATAGCCATTTCATCCTGAAACCCAGTCATTACCTACTAGGTACCTAGGTAATGAGGATCTTGTTGAGATGGTTAGGAGGCGCTGTGGGCGTTTAAACGGGTTGGTTTCAGGACCTTAGTCCGGCGGTAGCTTATTGGTAGGTAGCTTCCAATGGATCCATGACCGCTCATCTACCTTAGCACTCAGGACTAAGGCAATTTACTAATTAGGGATCCAGGTCGGTTCCGTCGCCTTGTGCAAATACCTAAGGATGCTCTAATTAGAGCCTATGCCGTTTCTAGTTTAAAGCTGAACCGGGCAGACTCGAAATCCGGTGGAGCTGGAATCTTTCTTGTCTAGACAAGAACCTGGACAGATCGTCCATTCGCGACTGACTTGACAAGGGTTAGGTTGGTTGTCTCCCAAAATTTTGGTACATGGACTGTGATTAAAGGATGTCAAACTCCCTTTGAACCCCGATATTTATTGTCCGACACAAGTCTCGTGACGGCGCGACGATAACGCTGTACAGCAAACCCTTTTCTCGACTCCAGTACTAAAGTCATCTCGGCTGTTCCACCATTCATCCATCTTCCTCGACCGCTTGTTTAGTTCGTCACCACCCTTCGCCGCGCGACCAACATACATGCGTGCGTGCGACGCTTGAAGGCCCCCCTTTACGAAACACACACTTTGTGCTTGCTTGTGACAAAAGAACGACCGCATATAGATCGCCATTTTCAAGTTTGATTATTTTCTGTTCCTTTCAGCATGTTTTATGTGGCTGCAACAGTTGAACACATAATACCCTTTTCCAGCTTGCCAGTTGTCCTTGCCAATTAGGTAGTATAGGATAGGACTACCACCAGACCTTCGAATCGAGACCAACTCGCCATGACGCAACATCGACCAGACGGGGATATCTCGCCCATGGACGTTAGTCCTCGTTCAGTTTCCCCAGAGAACCCGAATCTCCAACCTGGCCCCCCCCCTATTTCCAAAACAGCCTCCGATACTCTACTACCTCCTGCCGGTCTCAAGATTACGGCCTTGCCAGACCCTCCAGGTTCGATCAAAGAAACGAAGATAGCTTCAAATGAATTGGCTTTGGGTCACGGCAAGGCACCTTCATTGGCCATACCAAGATCCACCCCAGCTTCTACCAAGTCGCTCAAGGACCATGGTATTAGCGACCGAGACTTTGGCCTGGTTGTTGACGGTGACGGACAAGACAATAGTCAGGCGCCTTCAAGGCCGAGCATACAGTTCACCCGCCCAGATGGCGTTGCCACGCCTCCAACATTCATGCGAGGGAATTCATGGGAAGAGCCAGAAACCCCAGGCAAATCCCGTGGTGCCTCCTTGATGTCCAAACTCAAGGCTCTGACCAACAACGGTGGTGTGTCGACACCAAAGTCATCCACTGTCGCTGGTCCTTCGAATCAAGGCATCCAATCGAACATTAACTCTCCGACGCGACCGAGCCGTGGAGTTCCTGGCACTTTGACAGAGGAGGACACTGACGCCGATGCTGACGCCGAGGAAACAGCCGATGAGGGCAGCCCCGGAGATAGCAAATCGAAGAAGAAGAAACAGAAGAGGAGGATGCGCCGCACAAAGAAGGCAAACGCTTCTACACCCGGAACGCCTCGTCGCTTTGTGAGCGACATCGATGTGTTGGATAGCTTCGACCAGTTGGTCAAGCGCCGTGCAAGTATGCCCGATGCAAATGTCCCTGACTATGGTGTCTCTGAAGGCGAAGGTAGAGACCGCTTGGGCATGGTTTTCCGTAGAGGAAACTCTTGGATGACTTCAGCTGTGCGACCCCAGGGCGAGGAAAACGATGAAATCGAAAGCCCTGGAGCTGTTGGGCGACGAACAGGTCACATCCGCCGAATCACCGTTTTTGGTGGTGGAGGGGTTTCGGATGGTGATGCTATGACACCTCGACGCCCCTTCTTCACTTCTGAACGCGCGTCCACCTTTGGTGCTCAGAAGTGGAAGCAAGTCAAGAACACACTCAAACTCCTTCGACAGAAGAAAGAAGACCGTTTTGACTATTTTAAATCGGCTGAGCTGATGGCCGAACTAAGGGCTGGTGCTCCCGCCGTTCTTATGCTTGCTAGCATGATACAAAGAGATGAACACGGGAATAAGAGAATACCGGTTCTTCTTGAGCAGCTCAAGCTTCGCATTACCGATAGCTCCCCCATGGAGGATGACGACAAGGATCGACACTGGCTATTCACCATAGAACTGGAATACGGAAGTGGACCGAGCAGAATGAGTTGGACCGTAACTCGAACGCTTAGAGATATCTACAATCTACATTTGCGTTACAAGTTTGCTATCAACAACGAAAAGTACATGCCCGGGCGCATGGACTTGGGTGGCCGGCCGAAGCAACCCAAATTTCCATACTCGGCCTTCCCTTATCTTCGCGGTGCTCGCAAGAAGGGAGAAGAAAGCGATGAAGAAGACCAAGCCAGTATTCGCGGAGAAGAAGAGACAGCTGGCGAAGGCACAGCAACTGAAGCAGCAGGAGATGGCATTTTCAGTGACCCCGAAAATCCTGGTAGCCTCCCACGAAGGAAGTCTCGCAATTTCCTGGGGATGGGCCCGAGGCGCAGATCCACAGGCATTACTGATCCCGGGGATATGTCCAACCCAGAGGGTCCAGGAATGCCTGCCATGGACATGGCAACGCGGAGACAACGTTATGTCGAAAAGCAACGGCGTATTCTTGAAAAGTACTTGTCTGAGATGATCAGATGGCTCATGTTCAGAGCTGACAGCAACCGGCTCTGCCGCTTTCTCGAACTCTCGGCCCTTGGCGTTCGCCTCGCCGCCGAGGGTAGTTACCACGGAAAGGAGTGTTACCTTCATATCCAACCTTCGAAGGGTCTAGACTTTCGCCGTGCTTTGACACCAGCGAAGGTTATCTCTCGACACAGTCGGAAATGGTTCCTCGTACGACAGAGCTATATCGTCTGCGTAGAGTCCCCCGAAAACATGAACATTTTTGATGTGTACCTAGTCGATTCGAAATTCAGTATTTCCTCGAAGCGAAGTAAGGTCAAGGCAATTGGCTCCGCTGAGAAGAAGGCTGAGATCGATTTGACTGTGGAGGCACCCCCTGACAAACATCATACTATGACTCTTCGTTCATCTGAGCGCAAGGTCCGCCTCTTCTCCCGCAACCAATCTGTGATGAAGCAGTTCGAGGATTCCATCAACCAGATGCTCAAGCAAACGCCCTGGTATCAGAACAAGCGATTTGACAGTTTCTCTCCTGTACGAAACCATGTATTCGCCCAATGGCTCGTCGACGGCCGCGACTATATGTGGAACGTTTCTCGAGCTATCAATATGGCTCGCGATGTCATTTACATCCACGATTGGTGGCTGAGTCCCGAATTGTACATGCGCAGACCAGCAGCTATCAGCCAGAAATGGCGACTGGATAGACTGCTACAGAAGAAAGCCAGGGAAGGTGTTAAAGTCTTTGTCATAGTGTACCGAAACGTCGAAGCTGCCATTCCGATAGATTCCGAGTATACCAAGTTTTCGTTGTTAAACCTCCACCCTAACATCTTCGTACAACGATCCCCCAACCAGTTCAAGAAGAACCAATTCTTCTTCGCTCACCACGAGAAGATCTGCATCGTAGATCACGATGTAGCCTTTGTTGGGGGAATTGATTTGTGTTTTGGAAGATGGGATTGTCCTCAGCATCCTATCGTCGACGACAAACCAACTGGATTTGAAATGTCCGAGACACCTAAGGATGCAGAGCATTGCCAGCTATTCCCCGGAAAGGACTATTCAAATCCTCGAGTGCAGGACTTCTTCAGGCTCAACGAGCCGTATGAGGAAATGTACGACCGAAGCAAAGTACCTCGCATGCCTTGGCATGATGTTGCCATGCAAGTTGTGGGCCAGCCTGCAAGAGACTTGACGCGCCACTTCGTCCAGCGTTGGAATTATCTTCGCCGAGGACGGAAGCCTACGCGCCCATTACCCTTCCTGCTCCCCCCGCCGGATGCTAACGTAGATGAGTTGAAGGACCTGGGTCTAACTGGCACTTGCGAAGTCCAAATCCTTCGATCTGCTACCACTTGGTCTTTGGGTATCGAGCAGACTGAGCACAGTATTCAGAATGCATATATCAAAATGATCGAGGAGTCAGACCACTTTGTCTACATGGAAAACCAGTTTTTCATTACCAGTACTGAGGCATACAACACCAGAATCGTGAACCGTATCGGCGACGCTCTCGTCGAACGAATCATACGGGCTCACGAGAATGATGAAGACTGGCGTTGCGTTATTGTTATTCCCCTCATGCCTGGATTTCAAAATACAGTCGATGAACAGGAGGGTACCAGTGTTCGCCTGATCTTGATGTGTCAGTACGCTAGTATTTGTAGAGGTGAACAGTCCATCTTTGGCAGGCTTCGAGCCACTGGCATTGAACCGGAAGATTACATCGCCTTCTACTCGCTTCGTCAGTGGGGAATCATGAGTAACGATGTCCTTGTCACCGAGCAACTCTACATCCATGCCAAGACAATTATCGTTGATGACCGCGTGGCTCTTATCGGCTCCGCCAACATCAATGAGCGATCAATGCTTGGTAGTCGTGACTCGGAGTGTGCTGCAATCGTTCGAGATACTGACATGATCAACTCGACAATGGCTGGAAGACCGTATCAGGTTGGCCGTTTTGCTCACACACTACGACTACGACTGATGCGAGAACATCTCGGCCTTGACGTTGACGAAATACTTGAGCAAGAGCGTCAGGCAGAGCTTGACCGTCAAGATTTCGAGAAAGAGATGGAGGATATATATAACGAAGAAAATGGTGGTCCTGCCAATTCCTCAAAGCTTTCACCGAAACGCCCCGATCAACTACGTATTCCAAGTATTAACCATGACCTAGATGCTGCTGTTGAGGTTGAAGACGACAGCAGCAGCAGCAGCAGCAGCAGCAGCAGCAGCGACAGTAAAGCAGAAGTGGATAGTACTGTCATCAATCAAGCAGAGGATAAGGTAAAGCATGAGCTGGACGTGACCGGTTATGGGCGTGACCATTGGAAGACTGCCGAGAAATCTGGCATTGATGCTGGTCGCGATTCTGTTATCATCAATGGTCGCGAAGTCCTTGTTAGCAATATAAGTAATGAAGGCAAGGGGACACTGCAATCACCAAAAGAAGCACAGCCACACAGCCCTCAGCCCGATAATCGATATCTGGACCCAGGAAACCACAACGATGGCCTCCCCCCTGTGCCAGCTCTGAACCGCCGCACTACAGATCAACTTGGACTGCCCCGTCCTGCACAACTACCGTCTTTGCCGATAAGCGACGATACTGACATCGGCGGCCCTCCACTGCATATCGATCCTGAAACGGGAAACCCGGCTAATGGTGTCTTTCATCCGATGGCCGCAGATATTCATCTAGCACATATTGACAAAGACTGTATGGTAGATCCAGTCAACCCCAATTTTATTGACGAAATTTGGAACCGGGCTGCTCAAAATAACACGAAGCTCTATCGCCGAGTGTTCCGCTGCATGCCGGATTCTGAAGTGAGCACTTGGGCAGAATATCGAGAGTACATGACCTACGGTGAGAGGTTCCGGGCAAGCATGGAAGGTGGCCGATCCAGAGGTGAAGACTCGGAGTTTCCTCCAACCTCGAGACATCGTGAATCCACTGCGGGTGGTGCTGGTGTTAGTGCACCAGGACCAGAGGTGATGGCTAAGGCGGTTGGAACTGAAGCGGAGAAGGCAATCGGAAGAATGGCCGAGAAACTCCCTCTTGGACACCATGAGGAGGATAGAATCAAAATCGTCATTCCTGACGATAGCCAACCTGATGCTGATGAAAAACAAGCAATGAAAGATGGTGAGGCTATATCATCACGACCCACCACTGGGCTGGAGAATGAGAATGGTCCTGATGCACATCAACACATAGAGGCACCATCTCCAGTTTACTCGCCCGGAGATACCCCATTCCCTGCCTTCGATGGAGGCAGCAGTGGAAGATACCTTGACCCACAGACAGGTACCAAGGACAGAGAGAGGCGCACTACTTTTTCGACGCTCGAGAAACCATCCTCAAGAGATACCAATGCCCCCCCACCGGGGCAGTTTGGCTCCGTGAAGCGCAGACGCCGTGCAACCACTAAGAATAGCCGACGCGGCTTTAGTATCGATGACATGCCATCGCGAGGGCAGGCCGAAGAGCTTTTAAACATGGTCCAGGGCAATGTCGTGCAGTTCCCTTATGATTGGCTCCTTACGGAAGAGCAGAACGGGAACTGGGGTTACCAAGTCGATGGCGTCGCCCCCTTGGCAATTTAGTAAGTCTAGCTCTTCGAATGGACGACAGAATACTAACAAAATGAAGTAACTAAACGTACCCTTAATCCTGCTCTTCTCGAGATGGTGTATTCTGACTCCAACTTTGCACAAGGCATAACAAGGAGTTTGATCAGGTGGTTTTGCACTTTATTCATGGGAAGCATTCGACAAGCGCGTCCATCCTCTCTCACACGCGCATGCTTCTTTCTATCTCCTAGTTCTTA
Source organism: Fusarium gaditjirri (assembly GCA_013266175.1). Classification (NCBI taxonomy): domain Eukaryota; kingdom Fungi; phylum Ascomycota; class Sordariomycetes; order Hypocreales; family Nectriaceae; genus Fusarium; species Fusarium gaditjirri. The sequence goes on from JABFAI010000315.1 coordinate 19,159, forward strand.
TTCATACATCTTTGCCCAGGGAGCCTCGCATAGGCCTATATTACATTTATAATACATCTGATTTGAGGCTTCAAATTTTTTCGCTGACCCAGATGGCACCTCGGCAACCTGCGCGGATGACGCCAGTGAGAAGCCAGTGAGGTTCTGCCTTTTGTGCATCATGCTCTACAGCATGATCGAGATGCTCCAATTCTTCGTCTCGTATCACCCTGAGTGTCTTGACAAGATCTGATAACTCCTCACCGACGTCGTAGCCCTCGGCTTCCCACTGCGTAACCATTTCCAACAATGTCCGAATTTGTTCGTTGTAGTGGCCACCAATCTCTGTCTCGACAGCCTCTGTACAAGCCATAGCAGCTTCGTAACCGAGCATAGCAGTGGACCAGCCTAGGCCAGTAGCCATAACGGACCACAAAGGGTACAAAGCAGTAGGACGAACGCGATGCTTGTGAATGAGGCCATTAAAGGTCTTAAAGTGACCGTCTTCTTGATCATACATGTGCGTCATCAGCTTGCGGAGATGAGGCTTTGATCGGAGAAGGATGGGTGACTGGGCAGCATAAATGAGGACTGCAGCAAGTTCACCAGCTTGATTGACACGAAGCTACCGGTTTATCAGTCACCAATCAAACGAATTCGTCTCGGAGGTCCTACAGCTGAGTCGAGGAAATCACGTTGCTCCTTGGTGAGTGCTTTGAGTTTCTTGGGAGACCCAGACGTTGAGACTGAGGCTGGAGCCGTGGCGATGGTGCGAACACATGGCTTGTAAAGACTTGGTGCTGATCGCACTAAAAGAGGGTGCAGAGGCCTGGAAAGGGTTCTGGATAAAGACATAATTGTTACACAGAGCCTGACCTACTTTTCAATCATCAATTGATGGCGGACCCCTAAATCGAACGATGTGAATGACGGTGGACATTCTCGGTGAGCAGCCCGCTCACCGAGGGCGGACTAAAGCTTCCCCGGCAGTCGCACCAGCCACACACGTGCATCAGCATGACATAACCTTGGCCAATGAGGTGTTGGGTGGAAACTACGAATTCAGAACAAGTCTTGAAGGAGAAGCTATTGTGCACTTCTGCTCTACGCACAATCCTCCTCTCTTCCATCCACTTTCGCCTCTTTCATCGCTCAACCCCCCGCGCGCACGATTACGCATTTCCACCCACCCTTTCCTATCACCAAATCCCCACCGGGTTCACCTAATACGCGTAGAACGCGGTTGCGCCTTGGTATACGACTGTTGTCTTTTATAGGCATTGCGTTCTGTGTCGTTACTGGCTCACCACAAGGTCGTCATGTCTGACGTTGACGATGAGCTTCTCGCTCTCGCAGGTGGGGATTCCGATGATGAAGCTTCTGGCAACGAAAGCAGGGGCGGATCGCCATCGCCGCCTCCAGCGAAAAGAAGTGGTTCCAAGAAAGGGGCGGGAAAGAAGTCGCGACGAGGAAATGATGACTCCGAGGAGGAGGAGGGCGAGGCGTGAGTGATGTTTCTTTAATCGCTGGCATGATGATCTGGAGCTTGAACACCGCCCTGGCCCCCTAATCCGCTTGCTGTTTGCGGCACCTCCAGATCACCGCGGTACACTTACAGTATGCTGACCCATCGTGATTTAGATCTGCGCCAGGAACGCCAAATTCTCTTGAGTCCGCTCCTATGGATGAATCTGACTCCGACGACGAACCATCGCGAGGTCGAGCAGCGGCTGCAGAGGACGACGATGAGGCCTACCCAATAGATGGTCGATACAAGAGTCAGAAGGAAAAGGCAGAGATCATGGCTTTGCCAGAACTCGAACGTGAACAGCTTATAGCTGAGCGTATGACGGACATAGAACGTCAGCGGCAGAACCGCTTGCTCCGCCAGATGGTAAGCAACATGGAGAATGAGGAGCGCAAACAGGTCAAAAAGAAGCGCAGTGCTGGAACTGCGGAGCTGGAAGATGGCGATCGAAAGGCATCACGGCCGCGCACAGAGAGCAAGAGGGAGACCGCGATGGATTCTTTGCGCCAAGCGAAGGCAGAGAAAGCACGTCGACGGGAGGATCTCGAGAGACGAAAGGATAATTACTCTCCACGCAGACGCAACTCTGGAGCAGAGGACAGTGATGATGACTATAATCGCGGACGCTCCCCGACTCCCGATGCCGACGAAAATCGCGATCAACCGCCAGCTGAGTTACGCGATTATGAACGTGTTCGATTGGGGCGAAACGAGTTCGCTCAGGTCTGTTTCACTCCAGGATTCGAGCAGGCTATCACTGGATGTTATATACGTATTGCTCTTGGACCGCATCCTGAAAGTGGCATTGAGCAGTATCGCATGGCAGCCATCAAAGGTATGTAACAAATAGTACAGTACAGTACAACAGGAGGGCTGAAATTCTTTACAGGCTTTGCGACCAGTCGCCCTTATGCTCTTCAGGGGCCTAACGGTGCATTCGTCACAGATCAGTATGTCAAGGCGGCGCATGGTAAGGCAATCAAGGAGTTCCCTTTCATCGCTGCCTCGAGCGGAAAGTTCACAGAGGTATGTTAGAACTCAAACCGCTTTCCTGGATTGATTCTGAACTGGAACCACAGAACGAGCTCAATCGGTACAAGGTCACATGCCATAATGAGGGTGTGACACTCCCAAGCAAGGCTTATCTGATGGATAAAATTGATGAGATCAACGGCTTGATTAATCATTCATGGACTACGGAGGAAATCAAGGCTCGACTTGCACGGATAAAAGAGCTGAAAAGGCGATTTGACCCCGCCGAGCGAGAGCGCATAGCCCACTTACTTGAGGAAGCAAGACAACGTGGCGAGAACGATAAGGCTGAAGAGCTACAGGAGGAGCTCGACAACCTTGGTTCGCAGCGCTTAGCATTCAGGACGAGTCTGGGCTCCTCAAAACACAACGAATTACCCAAGGCCCAAACTGAGCAAGATCGACTGGCTGAGCGTAACCGAGAGAACCGGCGTTTGAACGCGGAAGCTGTACGAAAGGCCCAGTTGAAGGAGAAAGCGAAGTCAAAGGAGATCGAGGCAGCCCTCAAACGTGGTGAAACCTACCAAGGTGACATGTCAAGACGACTCAGGACCAAGGCAAAGTTCGTTTACGACGCTAACGAGAAAGTGGAACAAAAACCAGCGGCCAACGGCAGCGGAACCAACACCCCTGGGACTAGCACACCGAAGACGGGCACCAAATCTCAACTACTACCTCATCTTGCAAGGCTGCAAGAGGAGAAGCACAAGGAGAAGGGCATCCCTACTATACATAAGCCACTGATGGATGACGATGTGATTGGGTCACTAGACCTGGATATTGACGTTGAAATTTGAGGGGGAACACAAAGACAGGGGCGGGGCATCATGAGCAGCGTTTTGGTTGTTTTGGTCTTTTACACACACAGTGGTGCGTTACGGCTAGAATCAAGAGACAGGGCAGGGCGGATTACATCCACATCTCAATACAGAGTTTACTTGAGCCCAAAAGGATTTGTGACCAGGTAGACCTTGGTAAACAGTCACTATAATTCTGATGATCGATCCAACGGTTCCTGTGTCGTGGTCACTACGTAGGCACATGGTGATGGCTGGCCCACAAATCCAGTACTGTTGCTGTATTCAAAGTAAGGGTTACCTAGGCCATCGTATTTCGTCTACTATTTATCCAAGCTCCGGCGGTCTCGGAGAAAATCAAACTTGCCCTGCATCCTTCTGAGAACATGATAGACCATCATCAAGGTTTCCGTCAGGATAACGGCAACTACCATCTCTGCCTTCTTCCTTATCCTTTCAGTCAGAGCTAGCTTTGGTCTGGTGAACTTGCCATCCATCTCGTCTTCAAAATTTTCGCACATCTCGAGGTACAAACGAGGATTGTCAGTGATGACACCATCTATCAAGGCAGGCCCCTCGATCTTTCCATTGCGGCGCCGTGGATGAGACAGATTCTGACGGATACACCATTCCATGTGGCGAGGTTCGTTAACTGTCCACGTCATAAGAAGCTTGTCAGTCTGTCCAAGTTGGCGTAAAAAGAGTCTTCCGGATGGACCGATAAGAGTTTTGTGGTTGAGGTTGAAGCCGAGGTTGGGTACACGCAGAAAGTGGTGCGAATATAAGAGAGAGGTGCTGATATGGGCCAATGGATAAGTTGGAAGTTGACTACGCGCAGCCTGTAGGAATGATGCCTGTTGAATCACGTCAGCTGCAATATCATCAAAGCGTCCTATGCGGAAGTGCAGAAACTGTGCAAAGGGTGTCAGCTTAGGCAATGCAGCTTACATTCCAGCATCCCAAAATAATACGTTGGTCCCATGGCACAGGCGCCTGGACGCTGTCTAGATCCCTCGCAATCGCAGCCATCAGTTCTGCCGGGTCATCATCTAGCTGGGAGGCCTGTATTAGCTTCCGTCTTATGACACATGCTTGAGCTGACGCAGCGGACCTTGATATCTAAAACCACCCAAATGTCTTGCATTTCTGGCTGGACCAACCATTGAAGAAAGTCTTTGAGCCGCGGCATAGGTTCATGAGGCTCGGCTACTGTGCGTACAGTGCTGAGATACTCCCACGAGCACTCTCCAATGCGAGCGTCAATGCCAAAGCAGCGTTCAAGGGATGCGTCCTGCTCAAATGTAAGCTGGGCCAAGTCAAGCAAGCCAGGTTGTGATGGAGGTGAAATTAGCAAGCCATGGTGGAGAGCGAACCTACAACTCTCACTTACATGTGATATCACAGCAACACCATCGGCCGAGATATGAATATCGGTTTCTATCGCATGAGCACCAGCTTTGACTGCACCCCGGAAGGCGGCCATGGTGTTTTCGGGCCAATCAATCTTTGCGCCGCGATGAGCAATTGCTTGTGGGAGTCGCCGAGAAGGATTCCGTGGCGACGGTCTGGCGGTGGCCCATGGTGCTGTTACGAAGTGAATTTAGTGGTGTTGCAGAGGCCTAAGGTAGGTATCTTCTCGTCGACGTGTCTGACCTTGAGGAACAGGCCCTGGTTGGGCGTCATTCTTGACCAAAGACAGTCGCTCCGCCTCCATTGTCGATGTTTGTGTAAGCCGATTAAGCCCAGTTGATGAAGATTTAGAAGGGACACGGCTGTGCCCTCGCTCGCGATAGGGTCCCTGGCAAGGAAATGACTGAAGTGACCAAACAGATCGACGAATACAAGCTTTCTTGTTTAGAAAACTCAAGGTCATGGATTCTCGAGACAGGGGCGCTCATGCGCTTTCCTTGGCCATGGTCAATAGAACTTTCTCCATTAGATACGATAGCAAATTGGGGACTCGTGACAGGCTGATTCACCTGGAGACGTCATCCGGCCCCTTTGATACCTAGAGGTATATATACCTAGGTACATATTGTGCACGGCCACACTTGGCTTCGCCAGCCTCACTCCCAATGTGATTCACACCTCGACTCTCTACGGTTAATTTGGTCTGAACAGCATTACTGGTACGTAGTATGTGAATTGGCTCGAGTGACTGGTGGATGACCTAGGCTCTGCTACAACGTAGCCCGCTGTCGAATCCATCATCAAGCTTGCTTGATATGATCTAATTCGGGTAGGTCTGGGAGTGGAGATTGAGTCTGATGAAAGCCAAAGACTGAAAGCAGGTCCGACTATGTCATAGTGTTTGGCACGAGCTTGATGAAACTGCAAGACAATACAGGATGTACGTCCCGGGTCATTTCCCGAGGCAGACCGGCTATAGCCAATTCTAATGCCCATCCGGTTCAGACTCATGCATGTTCTCGCTGCTCTGACCCGGTCCTTGGGCTTCTCCGACACCGGCAACACATGTCAGATCCGGTCCAAGCAGGTCGATTCTTATTCCAGCGTACTGCATTTTCCACAAAGCCGGGCAGCCGGTAAAGCCAGATACGTGCGATGGGCATCTGCCAGAGAAGCTCCCTTGCCGTTGAAAGCCAACCAACAAACACACCGGCCCCATGCGAATCGAGTAACTACTCGTGTCACGTTTCTAAACTGATGGACGGCGGGTGGGCCTTTTTTTGTCTGCGTTCTTTTATTCATTTGCAAGATACGAACTAACAACTAGATGATCTAGCATGCCGTATTGCGAGGCCAGTCCTTGAACTGCCCATCATCCTTATTCCACGTCTCTATTTCCTCTGGGGAAGGTCAAGAGACTCCAAAATACCCCTAAGTGTCTGGTTGATTTCTCCTCCCAGGTATCATAGTTAGCCAATAAAAAATCGATCGCTCAATAGAAAAACATCCAGTGACAGTTAATTCCCAGCCAGGCTCCTATTTCATCATGTCATTAGAATTCATGTCCCCAGTATTAACTCCGTTGCCAGACCCATGTCAAATCCAGAGATTTTCTCCTGTGGTATCATTCTGTTGTCCACCACCCTTACAAAATAGGGAACGTCTCCATATGGTCGGACATCATATATCCTTCATGGCTGTGCTGTTGAGCCACCATGTGGTTGCGATAGTCAACGCTCTCCACGCTCAGTCCAAGTTCCGAGGGGCCGACCTCCTCACTCGAGCTAAGGCTCTCGTCACTCATGCTGAGAACGCTCTGGGGAGGCTGCGGGTTGTTTCCAAATTCGGCGATGCTGAAACCGCCGAGGTCCCAATTGTCCGGGGGCCAATCACCACAATTGCTAACAGCAATTGCACTCTCGTTGACAAGTCCCTGTCCGCCATATATAGCATCGTATACGTTGTTCATTCCACCATCCAATGACCCAAGTAATGTCTCCCACTCAGTCGTCGAAACCCCGTTCACCTTGGCGGCAGCCACGGAAGAGCTCCCTACCATGTGGTGGTCCTGGTTTATAGGGCCGGAATGAGAGTGTGCACGGGTCTGCTGTGGCGAAGTTGGTTGCGGTGACTGTGACGAGTGGGCAAAGGGCATGAAGTCGAGGTTACGGGACAGGGGGGAAGCCTTGCGATCTGGGTTGGGAGACATCGACATGCGATGTCCTCGCTGGAGCACGGGAACCTCGGCCTGAAGATTGTCAAAGGATTGACGACCCCGAGCACGGTAAAAATCAGGTCGCTGGTCGGCCGCGCAGGGCATCGTCATGCGACGTATCCTCTCCTGGTGATCGACCAAGTTGCTCTCGCTGGCTGCAGCGGCTGGCAGTTGACCGAAGGGATAGGCTGCGCTGCCCTTTTTCTTGGTTTTGACAACCATGCCTTTTGGTGGCGACCCTCGGCTGGAGACGGGCGCGGGGGGTATCGACGCTTCACGTGAAGTGTGTATTGGCGAGACAGCGGATTCGTCGACTTTGACCAGCATACTAGCCACACGCTTAAAGTCCAGCGAGCCAGAGCCCTCAGTCTTGTCCAGGATATGAATCACGGCATTTACCAATCGTTCGTCATCGCGCATGAGTTTGCTATCTTGCTTAAGATCAATCGAGTGGTAGAGCAGCGCCATGCCACAAACAACCAGCAGATCCGTCTTGTTCAAACAAAATGAGAAGGTCATACCGCGTTCTTCAAGCAGCTGGACAATTTGGACGATGTGCTTGCTCGACGCACTGATTGACATCAGAGCCGAGGCTGCCTTAGAACCCAAACCGGAGCCCACAGCCGGACGATAGATAAGTGTTCGGATGTAGTAGTAGGCCAGTGCCAGCAATGGTGAGCGGCTACCAGTCACATCTGTGGATGGCTTATCCTGGACGAAGTTTAGCCGCAGATGGGAAGGCAGCTGGTCATACCAAGCATCAAGCTCACTCTCAAGAGCACCCATCTGCTGAAGCGAAATCTCGTAGGAGCTTGAGGCGGGGTAGTTCTTCTCTAGCACCTTGGCGAGGATACGAGTCGCACGGAACAAGGCTAGTGCACTCGACAGGCGAGTATACTCACCAGGAAGTGTAGGCTGGAAGCCCTTTTCAGTAACATACTCATCATCAGTGTCGCATGGATACTCAGTCTGGATATCCTCTTCTTTGAGAAGTTTAGGAAGGCCCAGAGTAGCGGCAGAAAAGCAATCGAGAGTGTAAATGGCCCAGAAGACCTTTTTTCGTGTCTCAATTGTGAGAGCACCAAAGGAGAATCTCTTCTGACTCTGGTGCAGGCCTAGGCGATGAGAGAGGCCAACAGCGATTCCCTTGTAGTGCTGTAATCGCTTGTAGTCGGCACGCATGGTGCAGTAAAGGAGAGCGAGAGACAGGCACTGTAGGGTGTTCATGGTATCCTCCATGAGAATGGCATCCAGAGAGGTTTGCCATTGCTGCTCACATGCAGCAAGCTGGGGGAGATCAGGGTTCTCTGATGACAGACCCGCGATGTTGAATACGAGGTAGAGCTGCGCGAGCTTGTGATTGCCTTTGATCTTCTCGGGATCGGCGACGAACTCCTCGTAGACATGGAGGAATGTGGGCTTGTGGAGGATGGGGAATAGAGGCGCCCACTCTTGGAAGTAAACGTTGACACAGCGGTCAGAGAAGAGACGAGGAGGAAGCTTAAAAGATTGCTCAGGTGATTTGGGACCAAGGGGCTTACAGCCTTGGATATGTAAGAAAGCTTCTGGGTTGAAGTCGGTGCTAGGTTTGCCAGTTTCTTGAATTTTGCGCTTAAAGGACTCTGTCGAGGTGGTCAGTTGCATTGGCTCATAGGAAAGGATGAAGAGAAATACCAATAAATGTTCTGCCGCTAGACGCGCCCATAATGTAAGAATCAGAATTCTCGACTCCAAGTAATAGAGGTGCAGCTTGTACGCGGAAAGTATCTTCTTTTGTGGCCAGCGCTTCATTTCGGGACTCTGGTGCAGCCGGGCTGTTCGCCAGCATTGAAGGACTCGGTCGATTGCCATGGATTTTCGAGAGCACATCTATCTTCTCGTCCTTCTCATCTAACAAGTCCTTAAGTTCTCGGACTTCGCTTTCTAATTGTCGCACGCGCTCCTCCAAAGATTCGGTGTAGCCACGAGGGAATGCGCGGCGGCTAAGCTTGTCACTTGTCCGGCATTCAAAGCCGACGTTAGCACATTGAGAGCATGTCGGTCTTATTCCATCACACCGAATCTTTTTGCTCCTGCAACGATCGCAAGCCTGTGCAATCCGACTCTGAGAGCTGGTGCCCACTTTGATCACCTTCATGGGAAGAATTCCAGGCATCTTGGCGGTAGTTGTTCTGTGTAGGTGAAGGGCTTGAGTCGTGCTGGGTTGATTGGACCTAGGTGGAACGAGCGGCTAAATTGCCGAAGTGACGAGACTGGTTGGTGACGTGGGTGCCAGGGTTACTCGTTTATTACAATGTTCCTTATATACAGTTTTGTCTTGTGTCCTTGAAGCGGTCAAATTCCGAAATGTCGAAATGGTGATAGCCGAGGTCTCGTCGAGTGATTTTAGCACCGGGACTAGGTGAGTACAGACGTCTTGTGATTTAGTGACTTGGTTGGTGGGGTTTAAAGACGTGGTTATGTGAAGTAGCCAAAGTAGGTGGGCTTTTGCTATTGGGTATCTTAAGAGGGACGATGAGGTGGTATTGATATATAAATATATGAGTCCAGGGGAAAAGAATAGGGATCACAAGAGAAATAATGGTAAAGTTGTAAACGTGAAAGTGGGAAAGATGAGAGGATTCTGATTCTTCAGTGTGGGAAAGAGCAAGATTTAGTAGAAAACGAGGGATTGGGAATGGGACCCGCCCAGGCCCGGTCGTTGACTCTGTGAGGTGTGGAGAAAGAAGTGGAAATCCTGGGGGAGGCCCAGGGACGAGTGGAGGCCAGTGCCATGCTTGTTCTTGATTGACCTGGTCTTCAGCAATGAACTTGAGAGGGTACCATGAGAAATCTGGGGATGGGGGCGTGCTCTTGGCATCCTTGATCCCAATGTCAACGCCGATGACAGTCCCGGTCCATGGGCCTGGGCAGGCGTGGATCATGACGATGGATACAGTGCACGACTTTATGATACCATTTCACTTTTCAGGGACATGGCTAGGCAGGGAGAGGCTGCCATCGAGTCTGCCATCGAGTCTGCCGTACTGTAAAGGTGTAAATGCCGAGACGGTAATGTGATGCTCTCTGCACAGCAAATCCAAATGAAGCTCTCTACCTGTTACAGTGCGAGAGGAGGAGCGGCTCCCACTGGGGACAATACGTTGACTCGATTCGATTCAACTCGCTCACCTCACCACTCTGGCAAAGCTCCTTCACACCCTTCCAAAAAAGACATTTGAGAGGTACCGAGATGTGCTGTGCGCTACCTAAGGTAGCAAGTTAAGCTGGGAGGTACATGGAGTACATCCAGCCGCAACGGCCATTTATTAGCACCATTTGTGTGTGAGATGCTGTCTGTGCTTGGGGTGTGCGTGATGACATCCGTTTTAGTGTGGGCGTGTAAAAGAAAACGTGGACCTGGCAAATTGATACTACAAATGAAGAAACATCAATACAACTCAACTCGACTCAGCTCGATCCATTAAGAAGCCTGCTCCTTCTTACATACCAGAAGACTTGAGAGCCAAAAGTATCTAAAAAGTCAAGAGATTCTGCTTTTGCTAGAGTTATCAATGGCCACAAAAGGTACCTAGGACACAAGGACATGCAACAGAGGCAACATGAAGAATCGGAAAGGCGGACAGATCAATGCTGGGATTCTTAATTCGGAGACTAAAACTTACTATGATTCGCAGTGTAGTTTCAAATATTGAGTTGCAACGTGTTGCATGTGTTTTGCTCTGCAAGCGTCGGCTGTAATCTGAGTCTGATATATACATTCTCCCGCGAGCTCCCTAAACGCGGAAACTGCCAGGGGTTCAAGTATCTTGGTTAAATAAAGAAGAATGAGAAGAAGCTGCTTTCATAAGGGCATGTGCCTCTGACTATGTCTCGGCTTCATATATGATCCCAGTTTCCACCTATGCTCACTCTAGTGGCTATTAACATATCGGCCCTAGCTTTTATTAAATGCCATGGAATTTACAATATTTGACCCTGACTTCCTCAGCACTGGGAGACGAGTATTTCAAAGGTACAAATTTCAGAACAAAGCTCTACCAAGAGGAGTGCCCAAATGGGACCCGGGCATACGTAAGTGAACACGGGGTGCGTAGGTCATTCTCAGCTCTAGGTAATCTTGGTTCAGCCAACGGTGACCCTTGACTTGGGGGTTAGAAAATGGCACCACTCACAAAACTAGAACACTCCGACATGTTCACAACAGCCCATCGCATCACACCCACCCGGCACTGGCCGCTTCTTATCCAATTGGTCGTAGCTGCTATGGTCCGGGACCTCTACCCCAGATTAATTGGCATTTCATTATGACTCTTTGTCCAAGATGAATATGTGGAGAGCATTTTGTGGCATCACTATATTTTACACTTTCCGTAAATATATTCTATTTCATCTCTTCTGGCGCCTTTGACCTATAGACTGTGGCTCCATGGTCAACTACCTAAATCACTTCCTGGTGTATTGTCATACCCTGAGATCATGGAATGTTTCTTCACCTCCCCGCAACCTCCGGTTTCATTCCCTGCCATCTTCTAGTAAGGAACCGCATTGTTCCTTCCAATGAGGCTTGATGTCCAACTTCTGTCGCAGCTACTACCTAAGGCACGCCTGGATACTAGTTCGTCAGAAAGTCTGTACGGGGTAGTAGTAGTTCTACGATACGCGTGGAACACCGGCCAATGCTTCTCCTTTGCGATGCCGTCGAGCTACGATGTTGATATTAGTGCTGGCACATTGCGTCCGCTAGCTTAGTTGAGTTGATAATCTTTGAAAATAGATCCAAGCCAACTGGCTGTTGGCGTACGGAGCCGCAGAAGCAGAGCGGCTCCCGTTTCGACTAGTAAGTAGGCACTTAACCACCCCATGCATCCCTATCACGTCTCTGGTCTCCGGACATCTCATGAGACAGATCGTGTACAGGGTGATTCCAGAGCGTCATCTGTTTACCATGATCGTGGATGGACCTTTCAGTTCATCCAAGATCCACGATAACCCCAGATTTGATCGTGAGATGAACTGATCATGATGCTGCATGTGCTAGCATTATAAGTCCAGGCATCCCAGCATTTGTTTCCCCAGGTACTCTGGGGTTGCTGATGTGAACCGGGTGAGAGATGTGCATGGCAATTAAGCCACCTTAGCTCGCACGTTTTCTCATAACGCTCTTGACTCCACCAAGAAACACGCACACATAGATCTAGCTATTCTGACCCGTAACTGTAAACATTAGAACTGTACAGCAGCGGCTCAGGTAAGAGAACACACGTAAAGGAGAGAGGCTAACAAATATGAAAGCTCCGCAAGGCTGGGGCCAAACTAACACCAAGAAATTGCGGTATACAGTACACTCACCATGATGGAAGCCTCCGGTGTAACTCTGCGTTAGGTGAAGAGGAGATCATTGACTGGGTTGCGGGTACGCTCACGCGAGCTGAGTCGAACCTCATCAACGGACGCCTCTGCGCACCCCTGACCCGCCCTATTGCCATGAGCCCCGAGCTTCCAGTTGATCTCGAAGCACAACCATCAGCATGCCACGTCTTTGATTTGCTGTCAAACACTGTCAGCCCTGAAATCGCTCCTCTATCAGGCTTAGCTTCAAGCCTTCTGCCTGGGGGAACCGCAAAAGACCCACCTCGGAGCCGCAGTCGTTGACTAGCAGACTAGGTAGGTTCTTAGGTTGTCGTAGATCACTGATCCGCAGCTAACTGTAGCGTACCCCGGTGCTAGTCCTAGCCAAAACGGACGTGTCTTGAACTCGGGCCATGAAACTGACGAGCCTGTTGGGAGACAAGCTTCATCTCTCAACCCCTAATTATATCGAGCTATGCTCGAATGCAATTACAGACAGGGATTTATAGCTAATGAACAGTTCGTCCTTGGGATCCTTGATAGGGGTCGATGCCTTTAATCTCGAAACCCAAGCACGAATAGACGCCCAACCGTATTGTCTGTCTATGATTTCTTGAGTTGTAGGCATCATGAATCGTATCATATCTTCGACACACTACAAATATATTATCTTTCAGCAGCTAGGGGAAATTTCTGACTAGAAACTCAAAGCTTTCTTACCTACTGAGGCGTCGCTCACAACTTGCCATCACCACTTCTATCTCGTCACACGGATAATGTTTCTTTACGCCAGGGTCAGTGATCTTATACAGTATTCTACGTCAATAGACAAAAAGGTCCCACTACCTACTCAACTAAAATTTCGTGCCGCAACGCGTCTATGCCCATGATCCCCTCAGTCCGCCGTTTTTGTAGTCTCTTCGATCCAGCCCACATCTCTCTGGGGCACTGTCAGCTTGCTAACGGGCTGAAACGGACATTCCCGAGTCTCACGTTTGCATTCGCTATACGGAGGAAAGATAACGGCCTTCAATAATAATTTGTGCAAATTTTCGAGGGAGTATAGTGCATTTGCGATGAGGTCGAGAATTTCGGCGACATAGCGTGTCTGTAGTGTAGATAGAAGCATGTGGCTAAAACACGACTGTTGTGGCATAATTTTCTCCGCGTTTCTGTTTCTCCACGAGAACCGCCTGGGAGGTAGATCATGTTCAACGGGATCTGAACCTGGTGAACATCTGGGGAAACCGAAAGGATGTACGTTCTCTGGTAGGGTAGACAATCTCGATGAGCCTTGTTCTCGACCCGCACAATACAACAGAGGGACGCACTTTTCCTCGACAATCTTGACGGCACATGAACTGAACGGCTTTCATATTGCGCTAGGTACCCAGAACGTTTATGGCCCTTCTGCTTCTACGAAGCAGAGCAGAGCAATGAGAAAGAGTTCTGTTTTATCTGGCTTGACTAGCTATTCAGGGGTTTATTGTCTTCTCAAAGCATGGCACAGCTACTTCTCTGCCAATACGAAAGGCAGCTCACTTGAACAAAAATATCACAGGTGCTTTCGCGAATCCGAGAGATGGTCAGTTAGGAAAGTCGCAGGGATACCCTTCTCAGTACTGCTCTGATTGATGCATCGCACAATGGACTTTTGGTAACGGAATTTGTCCGAATTTTAGTTGATGCCATCTTCAGACTTAGTTAGTCAGAAAGTTGAAAGAGGGTACATAGCATTTTTCCATTACGGAATATACTGGTTGTCAGAGACTTACCCATGTTCTAATTACCGCATAACTCTTGTAAGAGATGGAGAAATAAAAACAAGTGCACAGAAAGCTAGGCATTCTCTAAACTGACGCAAATGCTAATGTGATGATTTTGCAATAGCTTCGTCCCACAGGGTGCCATTCATGCTACAGAGAGAAAAGCAAGGATGTACAGGACGTGGTGGCAAGCAGGCGAAGCAATTGCCGGCTACCCCACAATCCCAAGGATGGCAATGCTCAACAATAGCCGACAAGCATCCATCCAACATAAGGTGTGCTTCGGTCAACTGAAATCCTCTTCTTCATTGGTCGCTGATTGAAACGCTTGCCTGTCTTGGGAAACTTCCATCGATCCGAGATATGCTACCACGTGGTCGTCCGCAAAAAGATGGGTCCTCTAAACCGTCCCGATGACGCACCTCGTTAGTCGTTTTACTTCATTTTGGGCCGTACAAGCAGATTCATTGAAAAAGCGTAAAGAAAGCTCGGTGTATGACCGAGCGCCTCCTGCTAGGTTTCGGGGCATATGGGCTAGGAAGCCAAGAATGCGGAGAACGCTCCCTGACATCAAGGACCCTGGGGAGGAGGGGGGGTTCCGGGG
>JABFAI010000316.1:0-10037 GCA_013266175.1 Fusarium gaditjirri
ACTTTACGGCCCAACCTCCGTACATATATATATATATATATATCTCCCTTTCCTGGTTTTTATTGATCTTAGGTTTAAATCTACCGTCTTTGACATCAGACACAGATATGCGCAAAAACCTCAGACGTTTCTTGAACCACCTCCGACAGAGACCTGCTCTGAAAGAACTGAAAGACTCCCGTGGAGATCTCATTCGCATCCCCCCGAGATCATCCTGGAAGTCGCCGAGTGTCTCCCTAATGGCTCATTGATCTCACTCAGCCTTACCTGTCGACCCTACCACATTCTACTCTCAAGATTCACCCGCAATGTCAGACTCGAAGGAACAGAACTGGAAGATTTCCTGCAGATGCTGGAAAAGGATTGCGCCAGCTCGTATTTTTGCTATACTTGTGTGAGGCTTCACCAACGGGACCGACGTGGGGAAGTTGACCCCTGTAACTGCAGGAAGTGGGATTGCAGGAAAAACTGTTTTTGTCACTTCAGCTTTTATCTGCAGATCGACTCTGGTTTGATGATAAAATATCACGAGGCGCGACTTATCATGAATCGCCATTTCAACGGCCCTGCCCACGGACTCTCTCTCGATATCCTCGTCTACCACGGAAATATCTTTCAATACAAGGGTGGCACAGAACAATGGACATCCACTGCTCGCATAATTCAAGACGAGCTATTCGTGCAGAGGACTCTAGTGATATGGCACCCCGGAGATCTAGGGGTGCAAGAACTTCTTGATCGCCTTTACTTTCCTATATGCCTTCATATTAGCGGCGATGCTAAACGCCATGGAGTTGGCTATGCACGCATCGGTCGGTATACCTTACCAGAATTGGTAGAGTTATCAAGAGGTTTCAAGTCCTATCATGGCGCATCAGGCTCATGCCCTATCTGCTTTACTGATTACTCCATAACTTTACATCGGGGAACCCCCCAGAGGCAAGGCTGGCATATAGAAGTAGTGAGTTACCAACAGCTTGGTTCTTGTCGATCGCCTTACGATTGGAAGTGGAGACTTGCCGCGGAAGAAAGTACCTGGAACGAACCAAGATGCCACACTCAGAAGCCGGGGCTCGTACGGCAGCGCTGGATGTGTCCAGATGCCCTCATACAACCAGAGGGAAAGTATGTTGGCAAGGCTCTCCGAGAGCCCGGTAGTCTACTTGGCTCAAGGCGCTGTCCTTGGGGAGCCAAGTGCGAATCCAGACCAGAGTGTGAAGAGCACTACAATGCAGAAGAGAGCCACCCGTCGCGTGTCGAAATTTTCAGACATCTTCTCGCCTGGCATTGCTCGACTGAAGTTTAACAGATGGAAGTTTAGCAGACGAACTGCTTTATCTGGAAGATGCAATGAGAGCAGAGGTCACGCTCTTCCAAGAACCCTGTTGCGGTGTCGCTCTATGAACTGCCTCATAATCACGAAACGAGGGACGCAATCCTGGAGAACAACATCACTATTCAATGCTACCTATATACGCAGCTCCGCCCTCACGCATACAACGCATACCCATCTCTCACAGCTCCCAATCTTAGCCAAAGAGGTGCTCCTGCTTGGCACCCTCAGCAGCCTGCAGGTAACTAACACGATCACGGCAGTAAAACTCAACATTGATCTTGTTGTCGAGGTTGGCCTTGCCGTTGTCAAGACCACCCGCCTTGATGATGATCTTGCCGGGCATGACGTCGAGGCGAGTGTAGAGGCTGGAGCCGCAGTCACCACAGAAGAAGTGGTGATTTATCTTGCCTGAGGCACCAGTGACATCGTATTGCTTGGGAGATCCTGGAATGCATCAGAGGATGCTCTTTACAAAAGCTTAGATTGGGGGCATAACTTACCCTTGGTGACAGAAAAGTCATCCTCAGCAACAACAGCATTGGAAGTGAAGGCACCGCCAGTCCACTTCTGGCAATCGATGCAGTGGCAGAGAGCCGTAATAGCAGCGTCGCCTATCTAGTTAGGTGAATTCGTATAATATGATTGGTTCAAAGAACTTACTGTCGCTCTTGTAAGCGATGGCACCACACATGCAGCTGCCAGTAAGAGCCATTGTACAACAAATTAAGCACGAAGCTAGAGTGTCTTTGGAAAAGTGCGAGCTATCAAGGTGTCTATGAGACAATCTGTGGAGTGAAGAAGCTCTCAAGGTTCTCGGACATGGGATATATATACTTGAGTAGATCTCCGCACGATGGGGTCAGGAGTAATGATTCCCACGACTGTCCCAGTCGGTTAAGCACGACCGGGAGCTAGTTTGGAACTACTTCATCGCCAAGTGGAGAGCCATTCTACTAAAAACATCTCCATTCTTGTTGGAGCTATGTCAGAGGCTTGAGGGCCAGCAAGAGAACTCCCTTTCCCCGGAGGATTCGCATAAGTTTTGACACCCAACGATATTAATGAAACTCTTTGCAGACGCGATCAGCAGGGTCGAGTTTGGAATCAAACACGTTGATTCAAAATGCAACTATCTTCGGATCCGCGTTTGAGAGCGGGGAAACGCGTATCCGGATAACAGGTTCCCCAGACATTTTACGCGCACCATGATTGATCCAGAAAGAGGCGGAGGAATTAACTAAGAAGGCCGAAACGAATGGGATCAATGGATCTTTGGGGGAAATGGTCATGAACTCTTGGCGTAGGTGTACTACCGACATCCGCTCTGCCGGTGCGGGGAATGCCCATATTCATAAGGAATCATCACCGACGATCCGGCACATGAGATCAAGTACAACTAAGTTTTGGAATATTTCTTGAATTTGTTAACTATCTTTGGACTAACATCAAGAACTATGCTCGTGCAAAGTTGCACCTCAGTCATTGTTGTAGAACACCTCAATCAGCCATCCCTCTACCGGACATTCTCCCACATCTAGTCCCGCAGGTGGACAGCCTCAGGCTTCTCACTGCTGATCCTAGCGGTTTCCTCGTTGTAATGTCCATGACGGTCAGCAGCCTGCTCCATAGCCCCGTCGCCCATGGCCTCCCTGGCATCAGAGTCGTGAGCAACATCGAACTTGCCCCTCAAGTTCTCGGGGCCGATAAACGTCAAAACAATGACGTATACATAAACACATGCCATGAAGATGCAGATGACTTTTCCGTAGTCGTAACGAGTCTGGCCTTCAGCGTTATCGGGAAGGGGAAAGTTCTCGCCGAGACGGGCCTCGATGGTCGACGAAGCAGAAGACACGAGGTTACCGAGTTGGTAGGATGTGCCGACGACGAAAGTACGGAAAGCACCTGGGGATAGTTCCATCAAATGAATAGGAATGACACCCCACGCTCCCTGGACACAGAATTGCTGGAAAAAGGCAGCCGCGATAATTGAAGAGTCGCGGACGAAAGTATAGGGATAGAGCAGGGCGCCGCCAACGATGCAACAAGTGATGATGCTGATTCGACGGCCAATAGATTGGCTGCTGAAACCGACGACAGTGCCACCAAGCATAGCTCCCAGGTTAGCCACAACCTGGGTGACTGTGACCTTGTTCTTGGAAAAGTTGAGCTGGTTCTCCAACATGGTAGGGTACAAGTCCTGGCTGCCATGGCTCATGAAGTTGAAGCCCGCCATGAGAAGGACGAGGTATACCAGCAGGAGCCAATGATGCTTAAGAGCGACTTTGCCTTCTTTGATGAAAACCTTTCCTTTTCCGTCTGCACCAGCAACTTCTCGTGCGTGTTGGCGTTCCTGATAGGCTTGTGTCTCGGGGAGCATCAGACGAGCGATGATGAAGAGTACGGGGGGGCAAGCGCCGAACCAGAAGAGAGGACGCCAGTCGTGAGATGTTGTGTCGACGAGACCGCGAGCAAATGCAGCACAGAGAAGGTATCCGAAAGCATACTGCGACAATTAGATAATGGGCTTCAGTGAGGCTGGTCATTGTATCGCTACTTACACCTTGCTGGAGTATACCACTCATGAGACCACGTGCCTCCTCTGGACAATCCTCGAGAGCAGTGGCGGCGGCATTACCATAAAGACCGCCCATGGCAACGCCAAAAAGTGCTCTGCAAGCTAGAAACTGCTGGTAGGTTTGACAAAAGCCTGTGCCCTGATATTTCGTCAGCGACTGTTCGGGCATATCTCGTAGATCTCTTGGCATCGGTCTTGCCAAGCCCAAATAGGACAGGGGTGTCTGTCTGTAGGGCTGTACTCACAAGTTCAAGAACAATGAAGAGAAGGTTGTTGACCACGAATGGCCACTTTCGGCCATATCGATCGCTTGCGATACCGAAGGCGATAGAGCCGACGGATCGGAACATGAGAACGAGGGTGATACCCCATGTAATGTCGGTCTTGGATTTGTCGAAGGTTTTGCTGAGACTTGTAACTGAGAGAGATACGGAGAAGAAATCGAATGCGTCCCATGTCTGTATGTCATGAGTTAGTACTGTACTGATAAGACGATGTACTTGGGAGACGAGCGTACCCAGGCTGCGAAGGCGACAAAGAAGAATGCCCATTGCTGGGAGTTCAGCATGCGCACGAGTTTTATGGGATTGGGCACATTGTGCATGGGAGGTTTGAGCGAGGAGAATCTTGTGACTGCGTAACGACCTGGGGACATGCCCTCATGAGGTGCGCGAGTGTTGTACTCGTCTTGAGTCATTGTGGGCTTTTGGTAGTGAAGAAGTCTGAGTGACCTTCTTGGGCTACGAGTTGGCGTTGGGTGCTATCAACAATGAACTGGAGAACAAATGGAAGGAAGTCACCACGAGGAATGTGTTGGTAGATGAATATCAATGAGTATCATTAAAGACACACAGTCTAGGCTGTTGATCAAAAAGGCCAACCTACTCCAAGCGAGGATCGTCCTCACTTATATACTCTGCCCCATCTCCCCCAACTTGACCCAACTCCTCCAAAACTCAATGCACCATCTCCGAACCGTGAGCGAATATCCCACGAACCTATCATGCCCGTACGATACTAGCATCAGCGGGGCTAAGAAGAGTCGGGGGGTCCCCATAATTCGTAGATTTGGAGGGTGCCGGTTCCGTAGTTGTGATGTTTTAATTCGGCATCTACGAGGTAGTGCTGCAGATCTCGGTGTTGGGTGTTGTTAGCTAAGACAGGGATCTCTGCTGTTGTGTGCAATCGCCGCTGAGATCCACGTTACATCTCTCTCTGTTTGCGATATCTCAGCTTGTCTTGTGTAAGCCATCTCGATTTGTGATTACTCTCACGAGCTACTCTCAAAACTTTGTCCAAGCAACGCAGGTCAACAAGATCAAGATGCCTTCTTCTCCCTTTCACTCTTCAGGCAACCTGACGTAGTTTAGTTGCCTTCCCCTCACGGCTTATAGACTAGGCGTGCCTCCTCCGCACCACTCAAACCTGGAGAAGCTTCCTCTATCTCCAAGCATCAGTCCCCGCTTCAGCCCCGGCACACGACGGCCGATAAAGTGGAGAGGGATGCCCGAAGCTATTCTAGTTCTAGTAAAAGGCACCTGGGGGAATCGGCAATCCGGCATCTGAAGTGGAGCCCACCGCCTACGACTTGACATCACCAGCTGCCATCACTCAACTTGCACTTTTGATCAAGAGCCATTTTGAGGAAGAATACGGGACAAATGACTCAGAAACACCAATAGCATTCAGTAGATTCATCCCTAGAAGTTAACGCCAGCGTCGTATACCAATTAAACACAAACATAAGGTCTCATCCTTCAGCACTGACCCTGAGCTTCAACCCTCATCCTCCGCATATCACTATCACTATCACCATCACCCAAGAAAGCATCCCTCCACAGCTTATGCGTTTCCACAAGCTTGTTTCCCCAGAAAATCCCTCTTACTCATAAACCAGCCCCATCACTTACCTTACGCCCGCTGATCCCTCTAGCTCGTCAGCTAAACCTTTTCCAGTCCATCTTTTCAAGCTTGAATGAAACCGAATTCCAACCTCTCGCCGGTCCTTCCAGAAGCCTTCTAGAAGCGTCATGTTTTGTCAATCGGGCCACCATATCACGAACGATACCACACGTTACTTTTACGTCATTCCCAACTCCCCGAAATACAAGAGCCCCAGTGCAATCAGCCTCGTTTAAATCTGGGTCCGGACTTGTCAGTTATCAACAATCGTTACCATGAATTACCGTGAATTATCCTCGGCAATACTTCTAATATCCGAAAAGCTTTTGCTGACTGAAGATAGTGAAGCGGATGTGGTTGGTGTCTACTGCCCACTAGCTTACGTCCTTCACACACTATCGTAATATGAGTTCGTCATTCGGGGATATAGAGACACTATCAGACCATGGCGGGTGAACTCGGGGTTGGTGTAAGTCTAAGTTCATCTAGAACCCTAGTAGCCTGATACACAACACTGGAACAGGAAGCTCAGATCAACAGTCGCTTGAGGGTTTCCTAGCCTCAAACCAAAATCAACATGCTTAATGCTCGGATAGGTTCTATCCGTATAACGGTTGGCTACATGCACTTCACTACAAGCATGGGTAGTAACTGTTGGTGTCTCCAAGGAAAGGAAAACGCTGACTTCTTGAATATATCGGCTGGGTACCTCTAGGTACCAAAAAAGACTCTCTCCCCAACGCCCTTCCAGGGTATATTGGGTATTCCTTCGCAACGTAGTCCTACAAAAACCCTGGCAAGTCTCTTGTTAATGTACCGACCCCCCGACTTCACCATTATGATCTTGCATTTGCCCAAAATTTGATACCAATCGCTAAAGACCCTCATTATTTCTCTTGAAAAGTATTCATAACCTCGTCTGTTAACTAAACACCTCCGCCCATGAAAGCCGCAAGATCGTCGAGATCAAGGAGCTGTCGCTCAAAGGCTTGGCAAAGCTCTGGTGCAGTCATATCCTGGCTCGTCGTCTGTCCATCCTGAGGAGGCACAATCCCATTTGCCATCTCTGGGCTAGGCTGCTGTTTGATATCGGGCACTGTTCCGTGGGTCGTATTGGCTGGTGGCGGCGAAATTGTCGTAGGGGTGGATGCCCCCCCAGACCCGTTGATGGTTGTAACGCCAGGTCGTCTTGCCAGAACAACAGGAGGCTCACTGTCGCCACGCACAGACTCTGAGACAGATCGAGGATTGCCTTGACCTGAGACGCTACCTGCGTGGTTGGTCTGCTGGTCATAGTCCATCGCATCCGGGTTGGTGTCAGCGTTGGATGAGATTTCGTCTTTGACACCTGCACCATGAGATGTCGAGCCATGGCGCAAGGAGCCACCATTGGCAGCCGCAGCATCATTGTTAAGCACTCTTTGCATGACGGTGAGGTGTCGAAGCCAGCTACCCATCAGAGGCCAGTTCTCAGTGCCATCGCTCATAAATCGTAGACCATCCTTGACAATGTGAGCGGCGGTCTCGACAGCGTTGGGCGGCGTTAAGCCCTTGAGAGACAGGTAGGCAACAGTGGCACTGGCTGTAAAGGCTGAAAATAGCATGAAGATCGGGAAGCAAGGGGTGTGGTCCTTCTCAGAACCTGCCTCGACAGCGGTCAGTAGAGAGATCGTGCCGTGGCAGGAAGTAAAGAGCCGATCAATGATATCGTGACATCGAGCGTTAAGGCGGAATGACTCTAGGTTGAAATTGACTGAAGTGACTTCCTGCAACAGGCGCCGTCGATGAACAAAGATCGTTGCGCAATGTAGGAGGCAGTGAAGCATGGCAAAGGTATAGCCAGAGCCCATCGTCATGTGTAGGTTGATCTGGCCCGGCTTGTCCACGAACTGCATGGGCAATGAAGCTCGAAGACCCTCGATCTTGGCAATTAAATCGCCACAGTCCTCCTCGCGGAAACTCGCGAGTGTAGTAGTGGTAAGCATTCCAACAACGTCACGCCAGATTGTCGACGCCAAGACGATATAACCAAACTCTCCAATCTCGGACGGTGGTTGGCCAGGCGGAACAGCAGTAGGATCAAGCTGCTGTCGCAGGGTCTTGACAAAGACAGCGTTGCCGAACGCAAAGTTAATGTCGGAACAAGGCAAAGGCACATCTGCGGTGTCGAGGGGAGACAGTGCTGCGAAACGTCCCGGTGTACTGGTTAAAAGGCAATCCAAGATGTAAATAAGCCAAACAGTACGCCGAAGGGATTCATCCCGCAAGAACATATCGCCATCTGGGGACGCATGATGGCTGTTCAAGATGCGATACATCTGCACCATGCGTGCCGCTTGCCCCAAGTAAATGTAGGCACGAACGGCATTTCGCGAGCCCCATTCGTGGATAATGATCAAGCACAGAGCCTGAATGTCGACAAGATTAGGATGGTCCAAGTTTTGGTTGATGAGGGTCATGGCCTTGGCAGCAAATGTCTCTGCAGCTTGAGTAGGACCTCCATATCGGCGGATCAAACTCGGAGAGCTCCTGGAGACAGCATCATGTTAGCGGTGGGGACTTGATATGCAAATGACGTCTAGATCAGTGACTCAGGGCATTGCGGCCATCATGATGAAGAGAAAACAGACTGTGATTCGGATGCCGCGATTCGGGAAGCCTCGGCTCAAATCCGGTCTACGGGGTGTCGAAGCTCAAACCGGTGCGACCGTCACCGGTCGATGGATCCACATACCGGGGAGTGAGCGCGTGAGGGATAATTCGAAAATGACATGAGGTAACGACAAAACGTAAGTAACGTACCTGGCAGCACAAGTCAGGAGACCGTAGACCAAAGCAGCATCCAAAGACGCGCTTTTCAGCTGCTGCACAAAAGAGGGTTTGTGAAACGCAACACAAGCCGGAAATGTTTTCGACACAACACGTTCACACTCGGTGATCAGTTCGGGAGTGAGCCTAAGTGCTGCAGTTAGCAAAACCGAAGGAAACAGAGACTGCGAATGGGGTCTAGGGGGTGGCACGGCCCGTCTCAACCTACAGGGCCTGGCGCACTTTAATGACCCAAGAATACAAAAATACTCCGTCGTGTATCTTTGAGAGTTCAATTCAAGATTTCAGGAAACCACAAAGAACAATGGCATATAGCTAAGCTAGAGCCGGACTCATATCGTCTCGAAAGATACAGCTCTGGAGCTTCACAGAAGACTCTGATGAGAATTCTCGGGGGGTCCCGTAAGCCGACGGCGATAAAGTGGGTCGCGCGATCGGGGAGAGCAACCAAAGAGGAGCGGACGCGGGTGTGGTAATGAGAAATGGGGAGCAGGGCAGGGGTACGGGGCCGGCTAAGGGGTTGATGGAGGCGTGTCGAATGGGCGGCTAGCCACTCGGGCAAGACGAAGCAGCCTGAGGGTGCCAAAGTCTTATGATGAGACGAGACATGGAAGTGAGGCGAAGATGACTCGTCTGCCGATCCACCCGGGGTTAAGAAGAGCAGTTTGACAAGACAACTGGAAGATGCCGCATCTGTCGGGGCTGTTTATGCTGACGCGCGACAGTGAGGGCTGTGATAAGATCCGAGTGTGGGGAAATGGATGTCGGAGAATAGCAAGGGCAGAAGAAAGAGGACAGAAACAATAGACAACAATAGAAATGGACAACATACTTATCAGAACCTGTCTGAACATGACGAGCAGCACTGGAGCCTACCACGGGCTGTCGCGCTTCAGCAACAACGCCAGGTCCTGCAGCAGGAAGACTGTCGCGAGGTGGCCGATGAGGATTGGCGTGTCGCGCAGGGCTTTGACCATGATGATGGGCCATGCTCTCTGAAGGCAGATAGCAGTCATGCATTCCCTTTGCGCAGTTCTTGCATGGTGCTCGACCATTCTCGTAAACGCATTTTGTCTTGCCCTTGCGACAACGCACGCAAGCACCGCCAGCCCTGAGGGCGGTAGAGCGTACAACGCCAGACGACATGGTCGGCGGCGGTCTATTGAAATTGTGAGTCTGAGGAACAATTGGCGGCTGTAAGGGTATTGGTAAGTGATTGCGGCTGA
Organism: Fusarium gaditjirri; assembly: GCA_013266175.1. NCBI lineage: Eukaryota > Fungi > Ascomycota > Sordariomycetes > Hypocreales > Nectriaceae > Fusarium > Fusarium gaditjirri. The sequence goes on from JABFAI010000316.1 coordinate 9,872, forward strand.
GGATGATGAAATGACAGCGAAATGGTTGATGAAAGGAAGAAATTCTCGGGGTGGGCTCCGTGTGAAAATAACGGCAGAGGACCGGAGGGCCCCGTGTGAGGAAGGAGGAGGCAAGCAAGGCCGAACGGAAGGCACGCGCGAATTTGGGGGGGGGGGGGCCGGGGCT
>JABFAI010000317.1:0-223358 GCA_013266175.1 Fusarium gaditjirri
TAGTATACTATAATATACTATAATATATAGTATATAATTATTCCTATTATTAAACTACATAATCTTTAATAGTTATAATTTCCTTAGGCCACTTCATCTACTGGTTATAATATCCCTCTAGTAGTTCATTAGTAATAAGTACTATACTTCGTACATAACCTTCCATAAACCAAAAGCCGTTCAAGATACAAGCCAAAGTACCAAAGTAAGCAAGAATAAGTAGGGCAAGGGGTTGTCACCGTTTCAGCATATCAAGATACTCGCTGGAAATCGCCTGCAACCAGATGTATGGTGCAAACCATTCCTGGTTATATCCCCATTCAGCTCTAGCCTCGCTGCTTCACATATGCGTTGCGCTTCCGGAGTAGATAGCGCGCCTCGTCGTAAATGTCTGTGTCTTTACTACCCTGCCAGACTTGCCGTATACTGTGGAAAAGGTTGTCGTGAACAACGAATTGCTGATCCGGATCAAGCTTATCCCAATTACCAATCCGTGTTAAATTATTCAAAGGTCCTCGCCAGGCCCTCTCGTATGTAGGATGCAGGACTGCGTCGACGCCGCCTATCGCTGGTATCCATCCATCACCGAGGATGCGAGACTTGCGGTCCACAGAAGAGTTGTCGCACAGAGGCCCAAAGAAAGTCAACACATACACGATGTTCAATGACGAGAACACAGCGCATCGCTGTTGCCGTCGCTCATTTGGCTGATACCCTGCTGAAACCCCCGCAGTGCTATTGCTATGTTACGATGATAGGTAGCGATGCAGATAAGCCATGGTTTGTCAGCAGGAAGTCTGTACGCAAGATGCAGCGCTGCCAGGCTTAGAATCCCGTTCATGACGAAGGCGTGCTGGAATCCAATCCCTGAAAACGTCTTTTGCCAGTAATGATCTCCAGAGGGGGACTTGACAATATCCAAGCTTGCCGAATTGGTCCAGTAGTGCAACAAGGCAAGATCATCAGGTGTAAAGGTTGTCGCTGACGACGCTGATTGTTCATGGCCCTCGACGATCCTTGGTACCAATAGCGAAGCAGCGAGTGCTGCCTCATCCGTTGGTAGAGCCGAATTTAGCGTAGCATTGTCGTTGCTCGGCGTCAGACTCGGAGAAGCTGTGGGCGGATAGAACGTCGAACGCGAGCGGTACAAGCTGGTATCTTCTCATCACACTAAGATATGAAATCAGAATTTGGTGTATGATTACATCGAGGATGGTCCATTATGGAGAGGAGAAAACGTGCCTTGACCCGGCGCTTCCTGCAATCGTTGCAGCCTGCCTTGGAATTCTTATGTAGTCGTTTCTTACGAGATGGCAGGTGATCTGAGGTCTCTGGTGGTGATTTGTCAAGACCCATGCTTGGCAAGGATCAAGGGGGGCGAAGAGTAACTGTTAGTGTTTCTGCTAAACGAGCTTTCAAGAACGTGGTTTGTTGCCAGACAGAGAATTGAACGAGGAACGAGGCTCGATCTCACTCTTAGTCGGAAAGGCAATAAAGTGGAGCTTGTCGAGTTGTACGATATACGCGTTTAGGTCCACATATGAGAAATGTAACAAAGCCAATCAAAGTTGGGCAAAGGTCGATCATCTCGATTATAGGGCTTAAAATTGTGTACCTATGGGTAATTTTTTTTGGGTACTAAGACTTCCATTTGGCCCTAGCCTCATATAGAACAGAAAGTATCGGTGATATCTATGGGTACCCAAAAAAGCAATATTGTAAGCCCTACTAGATTACCTACAGGTCGCTAGCTCTGGGTTTGGGTTAACCTCGCCTGACTGATGTCTTCGATAGTAAGATTTTACCAATAATAAAGTTCCTAATTTGCCGTTGTAGACTATCTATGAGCCTATAATAAAATTAAGTTCGATATTATTAGTTCTGAAGCAGGAAGTATTAATGTTTTACCAGTGCCTGGAAGTTAGAATCTCTGTATTGCGCTCAGGGCCTTTACCAGCATAATGTATATAAACTAATCAATCCACCCTCGGAATTTTCCGTTTATTACTGATGGAGAAGTCAACTACAATATAATATCGAGATTTATCCAACACATCAATGATCCGAGTAACGCGGCAGGAAGAGGAAAATATACCTTAACTCGATGCTATTTACAATTATTGCTGCCTGTCTTTGACTTCATATCATAACATTTCTTGCCTATCGGCAGATGATCCGATGTTGATGTTGGTTAGGAAGCGTCGGGCTGCACTCTTGGTAAGGGTCGTGTGCGGAGCGTACCTTTTTTAGCATACCGAACTTCGCTGGAGCTTTACTTCCCCCTTGGGCTGGATTAGGAAAGTATTGACAGTCGAGAGTTGTAGGGACGAGGAAGCAGAAGGCAGAGAATGGAGCTAGTCTAACTAAACTGGGTAGGGATTAACAGTCGCATCCATGGGCCGTTTACCTTGGGTCTAGGTTAACCTCGTTACTTTAATTTTTCAGGAAGCTTGTATCGAGGTTCTATCATTAACACTCCTTATTTACTATATCTACTATATCTTTATAGGGATATATAGCTTACTATTAATAGTTTCTAAGTAGAATGCAAAACTGATATTATACCTAATACTTAATCGATTTATGAAACTGGACATTAGATCTACCAACTACTCACTCCGGCGATTTTTAAATATAATGTATATAGGCCGGGTAAAACGTAAACATTAATCGTAAGTAAGAAACCGCGTGCTTTATATATATTGCATGTATAACAGGATAGTCATGTTGCGCCACGACGGGGTGTTTTGAAGGACTAGCTAATCTTCCGGCCCAAAATAGAGCAAAGATGTCAACTAGGACTTCAATCAGAGTTGGTTATTGAAATCATAACAGTTTGCCACAGTTTGCCCCTGTGGCTATCCTGATAGCTTTAGGAGGGAATTCATAGTTCATTACCTCCGACTTCTGACTACAGTTCCAATACCGGCTATGATGAGAAACAACGCACTTGCACCAAAGAAGAATGCCAAATTGAATCCCTCTTCAATAGAAAGATAAACCAGAGACAGGCCGAGTGAAAATAGCGACAAGATAGTCAAAGTAAACCATATAGCTATTATCGCTCTTGTTGGCAACCGGATTAAGGGATTATCACTTTGTCGGAATGGGGTCCGCATGTTGATACCTTGGCCAAGGAGAGGTGCTTCTGGGTTCCCCTCGACATTTATATTCCTTTGATAAGTGACTTCTTCCCATGGAGGCTCCATGGTGACTCTTCTTATGTCTCTATTATTATGCAGTAGCATATCGTGCAGGGAGTGCTTTGTCAGCTGATGGCCCGCGACACTAATTGGCTGTCAGGTCCGACTGAGTTTCGATTGCACAAGTGGATGACACTAGAAAAGGAACCTAATTAGTAGTGCAAGCGTGCCTTGATATGGGCTGCTTACGCTTACCATCCCAGGGCAAGACAAGGCCAAGATCGATAGATGTCTAGGAAAGTGGAATGAAAATGAAGGTCAAGATCCTAAGAAATACTGACTGAGGAGAGATTTTATTGATTGGGCTGAAATAAACACGTGATATGCATGCAAGCTTACGTCGGGCGGTTACGGTCACAACCACTACCCCCGCCTTTTTCTGAGCAGGATCGTATCATGATTTCTTGACCTTTGACCCTCTACAATGGCGGAGATAATCGGGCTTACCGCTAGCATCTTGACCTTCGTAGAGTTTTCCGCAGCACTGCTTTCAGCCGTGCAGAAGGTCCGCGCAGCTACGGATGGCACACCCCAAGAAATTCGGGAGCTTCTTGAGCAAGCTGATGACATCGCCGAATGGGAGGATAGGCTCACGGTCCTCAAGTCCCAGAAAAAACTCACTTCAGCCGAGCTTCGTGTTCTGAAGACTGGAGGAGCTTGTCGGAAGACAGCAGATGATATCAAAACCATCGCGGAAAAGGTGTCCATGAGATCTGGTGCGAAGCTGAAATTCTTGGAGCATCCGCGCGTGGTTTTCGGGCTGCTTGTCTCGCAGCCTGACCTCAAAAGATTACAGGACCGTCTGATGGCCCACGAAAAAGCCGTCAAAGAAGCACTCGGTCTATTAATTCGAAAGTAAGCAAGCAGCACATCTATCCTCGACCTTAATTTGATTTTCCTTTTTTTCTCCCATTGCGTTCTTTCTCCTATGCTATGGCCATGTCAACTTGGATATTTGCTGGTATTGGTTGTCTTAAGCTTAGGTGTCACTGCTGACTAGGTCGCTGTGCAGTAAAAACCATTCCGAGACAGTCAAAGGCTTAGAAAGCCTGAGAGAAGAATATTTGTCATTCAAGATTGAACAGTCAGTGAGATTTGACGAAATACAGCAGGAAATATTGGCTGCCTCGCAACAGATTAGCCACGACTTCGTCGAGTTCAGGGGCCAGGTCACAAGTCTTCGAACCAAGATTGAGAGTCTCGAAAATGAGCGACAAACTTGCACCAAGCAAATTAAAGTTCTTAAAAGTCTCCACTTCCAAGAGATTAGAAAGCGATGGGATAACATCGACGACGCTGCTATGAAGACACTCGCCTGGCTTCATGATCCGAGCAAAACATCATTTCTGCATTGGCTGTCATCAGAGACAACCGATATATATTCCATCATTGGCTTGGTACGACTCCATGACAAGTATGAGAGAAAGAGGAACACCCTGCTAATTACTTCTCTAACTAGCCCGGCAGCGGAAAGTCGACGCTGATGAAGTTCGCATTCGAGCATGAGACAACCATTCAGAGCTTGGAGCGGTGGGCTGGAGCAACAAAACTTTGCCGAGCAAGCTATTTCTTCTGGAATCAAGGATTCGAATTGCAAAAGTCTCAGATAGGACTGCTTCGATCACTCCTATATCAAGTCATGAGGCAAATTCCTAGTCTCGTTTCCCTCGTTGATCGCGATCTCGACTATGAACCTTGGGGCTTTGACGAATTACTTTTACTTTTCGACAAGGTAAAACTGGAGACGGCTTCTTCAGTCAAGTTCTGCTTCTTTATCGATGGCCTGGATGAATATGATGGCAGTGAAGAAGGCATAGGCCAACTGATCAAGTCCATTGCTGAATCTCCCCATATCAAGATCTGTGCATCAAGTCGACCTCGATCTTTCTTCGAGCAGAGGCTTTGGTCGATCAAGTATTCTTTGACGATGCAGGACCTCACAAAGAGCGACATGCGACAGTTTGTCGCGGATACCCTTGGAGAGCATGTTGATTTGCAGCAGCTACAAATCGACGAGTCTGGGAAGCTTTTGCTCGATCAAATAACTGAAGATGCCAAAGGAGTCTGGCTTTGGGTCCATCTGGTCACGAGGGACCTGAAACTCGCAGTGAAAGGGGATGAGACAATACGCAAGCTCCGTGAAATCGTGCAAGAATTTCCCAAGGACCTGGAGAAATATTTCGAGCACATCATTGATCGCGTGGAGCCCGTATTTCGCAAAGAGATGGCAAGGACGTTTCTTGTTACCATTTTTGAAGTCCAGCCTCTTCCACTGTATGCATTCTATCTTCTGGACGTAGAGCTCGAAGACAAGGACTATGCATTGAAAGAACAGATCGGACCGCTTGATGCCACGACTGTTTCCCGGGTGGGACAGGAGTGGAAAGACAAGATACACAGGCGATGCAGTGATCTTCTTGTAGTGGACAGCAGCAAGCACCCGGTATTCCTGGAGCAGCCCGTCGACTTTCTGCACCGAACAGTTCGAGATTTCCTCAGAGACCAGTACATCCGACAACTCGAGGGTCTGTTAACTACTCAATTCATCCCACCGATATCTCTGTGTCGCATCTTCCTGTTCTTCCTGAAGAAACAACACCAACATAACCTCACCGCGGAACAACAATACAACAGCATGATCGGACTGGTCGATGAGCTTCTCTACTACGCGCGAGAGGCAGAGAAGCACGAACTCTATAAAGACCAACCCTTTTCTCCAGTTGCAGACATATTGGATCAGGTGGATAAAGTTAATACCACAATCATGAAGAAGTCTAAGACCGGGAGGAATCATTGGACGCATGCCAGAGATCCGCCAGCTACACGAGGATTGGATGAATATAGGGAGGGGCATCACTATAACTGGATCTCCATGGCTATCCAAGCACGACTGGTGAAGTACGTACGTGGGATATTGGAGGCAAATCGTGGTCTACCGTCAAAGAATGGTCGACCACTGCTTGACTACGCCCTTCGACCTCGCAAAATTACACCCATCCAACTTCCATACCATTCGCAACGTGATGAGCCAAATATGGACAGATCCATGGTTGAGCTATTGCTAGAGCACAAAGCAAACCCGAACCAAGAGGTCTACCTTAACCAAGATCGAACTGTCTGGGCGCTGTTCTTGATATCTTGCCGGGAGTCGGTGAATCGCCAAGAAGCCACACCTGTTTCTATCAAAGAATGGTTTGAAGTCAGTAAGCTGCTAATAAACTCTGGGGCACAGTCTGATTGTTTCAGTCTGGCGGATTTAGGCTATCTGGGGAGCATGCAAGATGTTCTGGTGTCGATTTTCGGCGAGCCGCAAGCTTTAACTCTACTAAGATTAATGGAGAGCAGGAAACCAGAGGCCCGGGGTGGTTGCTTAATACTATAACACTACGGGAACTTCTTTATTCGAGTCATAAGATCAGATTTTCGAATTATGCAGTACTATATCATTGAAGTCTTATTGATATACAGGGCATATAGTTAGCTAAAACAGCTCAGTAGCCGTCAGTACTTGAATTCTAAGCATGAGAAAGACCGTGCTTGATAAGAATATATATTGAACTGCAGGTATGTAGAAACTAAGCGACTATATACTGATATATGACCAATCAGGCACACAATCTAATTTATTTAATTTAGTATGTACCAAAACAGTATGTACTGCTTTCTCCACTCAATTCAGGTAACAGAACGTTCATCGAACACGTCTTCGATGCCAGAACATCGACTTAGACAGCTGTAGCGAAACCAATACGGGAGTTGGTGGTATCGTAAACAGAGTAATAGTTTTCGAGGAACTTCTGTCCGATGATGATGTTGACACCAGAGGAGCCTCCATCGGAGATCCAGGAGTAGTACTTGCTAGAGCTCAAACCGAAGTTGCTGTACTGAGCAGAGGGAATCAAGTACTGTGCGGGTGTGAGAGTGTAAGTGGTAGATCCGAACTTGATACCAAAGTTGGCGGTAGGCTTCTTGGAGAATGCAGCAAGGCCGGTTGAGCTGTCAGTCGAACCACCAGCGGCAGACAGGAACTTGTTGTAGGCACTGGTAGGGATGTAGATAAGTGTAGTACCGGTGTCGACAATGCCCTTGCCGCTACCAAGGCTTGTAGATCCATAGGTGAATCCAGAAACGGAGATGCCCCAGTACTTAGCAGCTTGGCCACTGGTAAGGGTTGGGAAGTAGGTGAGGGAACCGGAGTACTTGGAGCTGTCAACACCACCAAGGGTCAACTCTCCATTGGCATCATCGTCGTCGCTGCCGGACTCTGGACGGAAGGAGACACCAAGGACCTCGGACGAGATTGAGCCCTGGCTATAAAGATTGTCCATAAAGGTTGGGACGGTATCGGCGTTGGAGACTGTGTCCAGGGTGAGATCGACGGGACCGAAGCCGATGATGCCATCTACACCCGAGAAGCCGCTGGCACTACTGGCAGCACCAATGGACTGCGCTGCGACACTGAGACCGCCAAAGCTGACTTTGTCCTTGTACTCGGTACCCGAGAACTCACCAGAGCCGTAGGGGACGCTGACAGAGCCGCCTGTAGACTTGCCGGTAGATGTTGGCTCGCACGAGGTTTGAGCACCACACCAAGTGTTGGAAGCTATTTCAGGTCAACGATTGTGTCAACTCATCTTTGCGGAATATGGGACTTACATCCAGTATCAACAATGAGGTTCCAGGTCTTGCCTCCAATCACGACAGGCGCAACGTAGGAGACATCCTCGTTAGTCACAGTGCCAGAGCCGGTGGCATCGACGTGGAAAGTGCTGGACTCTCCGTTGACCTTGCGAATGCGGGCCTGGCCCTTCTGGACAAGGGCCTTGATCGAAGTGGCCTTGACCACGTGCTTCAAGGGGAGAACAGCAGTCTTCTTGGCCCTGGGCTCAAGTGGCGATGCCGTGACGGCAGCCGCAGCGGCAAGAGTGAGAGTGACAGCGAAGAGCATCGTTCTGATAGTATGAGAGTCTGGAGAAGATGGCTGGAATATTGAGGTGTTGATGAGATGAGCAGGTATTGCCAAGCCAGACTACCAGCTTATTTATATCTGTTGGAGTTTATGATATGGCTTCATTTGTCTACGACTTCTCGGAAAACCGGCATCTTGGAGGTGATAGCTATCTGTAGACTTGACGAGTAACTAGCTTCCAAACATCTCGCAATATTCTAGATGTTCATGCTTGATGTAAACTGATAGTCTGATCGTCTCGTGGATAGCCATGTTGGATACTAGATGCCGCTAGCGTGACGTGGTAGCTGGCACCTACCGCATTGGGTATGTCCGTGTCTGACCAGCGAATGTGAGAGGGTGCATGGACGGTGAAGCGCCCGAACTAATGTCCCAGTGCCGAACAGCTGCTGTTCATCAGTGTGCCATTAGCACCCCAGAGTCACGCCTTTGATCTGCGGGGATCGACTGGCGCCAACTCTGCATCGTCTGATATAAATGCGTGGTCCCTCGTTGCCGTGATTGCCGAAGATCTTTTGAAAGGGCAGTTTGGTATAAACATAGAGCTTGGTCACAAGGCCAATCACAACCACTTCAAATTAGCTTACAGATTGCGTGAGTTTATTTTTTTAACTACAATGCAATCACTTAAATGGCATTCAGATCCATCGATTCCAACAAGACACGTCAGGGCTTTATTGCAATTAATATTAAAGCGTAAATCTACTCTAATCTGAGATATATTAATACTATGTAGAAGTTATCGTTGTACCTTATAATAACTTTATAACTCTCCTGTTAACCCTCTTTAAAAAGACTTTAACAAGACTTAATTGTAAGAAGCCATATAAACCAAGGTCTAGTTTCTTAACTAAATCCCTCAACTTCCTACCAAACTGTTAATGTTATGACATTTCACAGCTTCCCTTTATGTCATTGAGAACTGGTATTGTATGAAGATATCTTCTATTCAATGCTACTCTACATCGGATAGATGTGCCGTTCCTTATCGCTGACATGTTTTACAAGATGACTTACCTATTCTGCTCAAGGCATTTTGAGAAAAGTCCCTTATCTCGACTTCTCGAGGTCTGAATTTGGTTAAGCCTTGATTGGGTGCTAGCAGAAGTTCCTGGTGTTCCTGATTGGGTTTGCTAGCCGAATGGTGACAGGGGTATACCCCTGCCACGTCTCGTACCGTGCCGAGGTGATAGACGAGTCTTGGTTATCTATTTGCCGGTTCCAAGTCCAGGTTAGCATTGAGGTTACATTCCCTTTACAAACAAGACTGGGGATTCAATGCACTAGATTACGAGAGATAGTCCGGAGGTCCAAGTATGAGCGGGCCACTAATGGCAAGACCGCCAAGTGAACAGCTATAAAACGTAGCCGTTCCACTGCACGATCCAAAAATATGTAACTCTATGCTTGCCAGGAACCATGCTTTAGGGCTTCATGGGGCGCTATGCTGTGATAACAATGAGAGATTAAAAGAGGCTTCAGGCCAACATTGAGGTAAAGAACACAAATTAACACATTTAGGCAACATCCTCATTCCTCAAACTGGTGCTTAAGAGGCAAATTTTGGCTGAAAAGCTAGATAGCTCCTAAGGGTCTCCAATAGTGTCTAAGACCCGCGATGAAATTGGGGGCTTGACTTCGAACCGCGCTCTCGAATCGGTTTCGCTCTGGCTCTCTTATATGTTATAAGACTCGAGACTACTAATTCCTCAACCGATAAATACTGTTATACCTCAATTCACCTATGGGTTAGATTTAGATGCCTGATCGGGTTGGATACCCTACAGAGGTATCGCCTGAAGGCACCTTTCAACGAACGCCTTCTGATGAGAGACCCTCAGCCTAAAAAACACTCACAACTTTAATAAACTGGATCAGAGGTATTTTAAAAAAAATTCGTGAGATAATCCATCACATAATTGAGAATTGGTAAGCAGCCAAGTCTAAGATGGTATTTGAATCTCGGCATTTAGTAACTTGAATAACTGTAATGAAGCAGGAAGTAATACAGATTATCCACTTGAGTTGAGTTCCACTGCATCATCAGAAAGAAGAGTTTGTAGTAATAGCTAAGCCATGAGCTTGATTTATCTAATCCGAGCCAAAGGTGACAAGCAATGACACAGGAGTGGTTCCTGCGTCGATGGAGGGCCTAGTGGCGCCTTAATACCGATATCACCACCCGAGGGGCCAATGTACGTAGTACCCCAGGGATTGCCAATAGGAGTGCATCCTGAGAACATGTTGCATTGCATCTCAGGCACAGCGCACGTGCACTCTAACTGGCTACCTAGGGTAGGTGTCTCGCACGTGAGGTACTGCTCCTGCGCTGGCATATTGGTGGCATCGCATACCATGAATGCACCGGTGCCCATCGCCAGGGAAGTAACCGCAGATAGGCAAAGTGCCATCAAGCCGCAGGCGGCCAGTGGTGGTGTCGATGATGAAGTAAGCATCGGTGTAGCCTTGTGCGGTGTTAAAGAGAAGAGAAATGTCATGAACTCGGTTTGGTAGAAAGGGTTGGCCTTGGTCAAATCCACAAACTTGCTTGTTAGCGACAGACTATTGGGAAATGGTGATAGCATCTTGCTGAGAAGGCGAATCGGAATAACTGTGCAGCTTGGCTAGCTGATGTGAAATAAGCACGTATGGATATCTTATTGTTGAGTGGTAGTTGACGGTCCTAAGGGAGAATAAGCCATCACGTCAGGCAATCGCATGCATGCCCAAAGATATTCAACATCGCAGTTGCTCCGAATATCCACGATACGACTATCAAAGTCTTGTCGGTAGACTAAAACAACCACAATCAACCTTCTCAATGCTGTAGTAGATATGCGCCATATGGGCCGACAGTATCAAATCCTCGATATCAAGCTAGATATCGAAAAGACCCTTCTTATTCAGTAGGCAGAGGCAGACCGGGTGAGACTTCTTCAAAGTAATCATGACTCGCGGCTGGATGAAGCCAGTACCCAGACTTTCGTTCTGTGGAGTCATGGCTCAATTTCATCGATTTTGACGGAAACGAATCAGTTACAACCGTGATATGGTTACAACTGGCAAATGATACCGAGGCTTACCTCCACTCTCGAACTCAATTAGTCTTGGACTGGATTTCTCGGAGCTCGGAACTATTCAGTGGATAGCTTCCGTTAACATCATTTCCCTTCCGGCCAACAATGGAATGCGTCACAATCTAGCTGGAGGTTCTGTCAGCAGGAGATGAACAGCTTCTTGCGACGGCTTGAGGCACTCCGAGTTCCGAGTTCCGATACAAAGTCAGGCAACAACAACATCTGTTGCCCGAAAGACTTGTTGGATTATGAGAGAAAAGTGGAAATTCGAAATCCTCGTGTAGGATCTCGCTGAGTTTACAGTCAAACTTGGATCAAGTAGTCCCTCCTTCAAGTTGCGAAACACCTCTCTTAATGATCCAGAGTGATATTGAGCTCATCAAAAAGGATGTGAGAAGGCTTCTACTGTCCCCCTCTCTTGAGAGCGATGCTATCACCCAATCAACGCAGAAAATCTGATAGAATGCGCCAGACTCGCATTTTAAAGCCTCTACGGAGGCCGATATAGCCGTTATGGAAATGAAGTGTTATTGAACTTCTTGCTGTTGACCTAATGATTATTATAGTAGTCTATATAGTCTATGATTCTGCATTACTTAGGCCCTGTGCCCAAAGCGTTCATCAAGAGGATCGAAATTTTATCCCGCAAAGACTCCTGAAGCCATCCTGGCAGTCCTCGGATCACAGAAGTCCACCACATGTTCGAAGGCACCATGATCTGTGCACCGAAGCCAGAATGAACCTGGTCATATATCTTATCAGCCACAACTTCAGCTGGCGTAACCGTATCCTTCAGCTTGCCCTGTGCGACAAGCTCCGTTGTCATGGCTGTCTTAATCCAAGAGGGATGCACAATACTTGGAAGCGTCAGAAGGCCTTTCTATGCATGACGAAGAGGCAGTGACTCACCTGGTACGAACGCGAGGGGCCTTGTAGATGTGTCTCAGCTCCTGGCCAAGGCCTTCATGGAAAGCCAATAGGCCGACCTTAGTGGAGCCATAGGCCACATTCGTCGCTTGCGTGGCGAAGGATGCTTGGCTGGCCATGTTGACAATGTGGCCATGGTCGCGCTTGACCATGCTGGGGAGGAAGTGCTTGGTGAGGAGGTAGGGAGCCAGAAGGTTTACCTCAAAGAGTCTCTTGAAGTAAGACTCTGGCAAGTCTAGTATGGATTTCAATTCTGCGAATCCCGCATTGTTAATCAGAACCGTCGGATTGCCGTGGTCTTCTCTGATCTGATCAACAACTGATGATATGGCTTCCGAATCCGTAAGGTCGACCTTGTAGAAGTATGTATTTGCGGCTAAGCAATGTCAGATGTCTGTTATATCACATCACCTGCGGCACAATAAATGTATCGTGGCTTGAGGGGACTTACCCAACTTTGCAACGGGAGGGCTCCGATCCAGGATCAAGACCTTGATACCTTTCTCGGCGAACTTTGAAACTATGGCAGCTCCGATTCCATTGCTTCCTCCGGTGACAACAACGATTTCACGGGCCCAATCCCATGAAGGATCGCTAACATGATTGTTGACCTTCCTCTTGGTATACCAAGCATTCAGGTATCCCAACGACTTGAGGCCAAGGAAGATTCCGGCAGAGACTTGAAATTTTGGGTTTTTAGCCAGCTCAATGATTTGGGACAAGATCTGTTGATGTTGATACATGGCTACCAATACCAGCACTCGGCGTTAGCTTTCTCAATAAAGAGACAAGCCTAGACTAGTATTGAGATATAAGGGAGTAAGCAAAGTATTCAAAGAGAGAAAGATTATTATTTAACAGAGGCAATGTTATTTAGATATATATGTATCATCGGAAGCTATGTCATCGGAAGCTAGTCACCCAATGATCGGATGTGCAACCCTTAGCCTTTGCTTCCCCCGCGTTATGTCACCCTGATTTTCCAAGGAATGATAAGCAACATACGAGATACAGCGAAGCGCAGTAAGTTTTAGTATAAAATAAAGTATCTCCTTTGTCGCTGCAGCCTAATATACTCTAGACTTTAGTGCTTTTCTCCGCAGTGAAAGATTTAAGTTTGTGGGGCATACCGAGGGTAAGCCGAGGGACTACCTCCATACCAAGGGATGTATAGCCGAGTGTAACAGTATGGACGCTATTATTATAGCCCAAATTCTCTAGTGTATAGGAAAGGTCAAGGGATCCGCTTTGGAAAATTAGAGTAGCCAAAGTTATACAAGGATGCTGATGCTGATACCATGCCGGTTCAGCCACTGCTTCTGTACCTGCAGTAAATTCTCTACTATGCGCTCGGAAAACAATTCCTCAGTAGCAAATTTAACGACCAGCCATCAGACTCACGTTTCAACTCCTCTCACATAGTAGGGAAGCTCCTTGTATTAGGCTAACGCCGCCAATTCCGTCCCAGTTAGTGGATAGAAGACAAGTCTTTGGTCTTCATAGATAGAGGAGCTAATCAGACTTACTTACTACCTTTACTCTCAGCAAAGGCAAGAAGGCTACACTAGCTGATATGTTCAAGATCTTCCGAATAGCAAATAATAGGCCCAGGTCATAAGGATTTAGTGACATCATCATTAATTGGCCTAGTATTATATAATAGAGAAGTATTATCCTAGTATTTATAGGTTCTACCAAATTAGCACCAAGTCCTCTTAGACCAGTAAAATTGATGCCAAGGGTTGTATAGGTCGATCTCTCTGTTCTACGTTGTATATCTCCAACAGACCCAACTTCGGACTCGTTGGCTCACGAAGTCGCACCATTTTAGAGCAGTATTGATATAACAGTGGAGTAAATCAGGGGACAGCAACTCCTTTGTTTTACTTTGTAAGAAGGACCACCTTAGTACAGTATTTTTGAAACGAATCTGCCCTTATGCAGGAAAGGCTGTGCATTATCACCTTTCAGCGCTTCGCCACTAAGTCTTGGCGTCTGGTCAGGTCATAGCTGAGAGGTGCCAGGTGGCCCTTGGTCCTACATGTCTTGTTACCCCGCCCTGCACAGCACTCAATCAAAAACGGAGTTCACAGCCTCCAGGACTCGCACAGCACAATTCAGGGATAACTGCAGAGATTCGATTAGTCGCAGGCCGTTGATTTGCTATCTAAGGGGCACAGCCATGTTTGAGGTGCCCATGCAGCCAACCATAATATTTCAACGAGCTGCGCTAGATGGCAATTGGCATCAGCCGCAATTATCCACCGTCCGTTATCGTCAGGCTTGCTGCCTGCGATTTTCAACAATACCCCGCTTCCCGGTCATGGGTGTTATAGAATGGTGACTAAACCCAAGTAGGAATTGAAGCTTAAGCTGAATTGTCAATTTCCGGATCGCCAGATACTCTGAAGCACAATTAGCTACCCAGCGATACCCATACCGGCATCAGTGTGCAATGGCTGAGAACATGCAGGTTGGGAGGCTAGACCTCGCCAGCCGAGCCATCGACCTGACAACGGTTCTGCTTCGGGCAACTTCGTCGTCCGGCTCCCTGCTCAAAGGCGCGTGGGAGATCGGGCAGTGGCTCGGCCGCGAAAGACTAAACCAGTACGAGCTACTCGACTGCATGGAAAAGGCCAAGGGCTTCGCGTATGCAAACCAGAGCGGCCAGGAGTTCTTCGACAGAATCATACAGGGACTCGATACCTTGCCCGTTCGGCCGCTATTCCTACAGCACTCGGGGTCGCTGGGCCGACTGATGGCTGGGGATCCGAGCTTGAGCTGGATCGTGTCGACGGTGGCATGCCTCTTCCAGCATCACAGGGATGACATGCTTGTCACCGAGACAGTGACGGCGTGTATCATGGAGTCTCACCGCTTGCGGGGGCAAGAGCACGATGTTGTAACTCGTGATGCATTCACGTATAACCCCGAGCATACAAGAGTGCGAGCAGTGGTGCGCAAGATTGTCTCAAGCGTGTGGTACAACGTCGTCAACGTTGGTTGCGACACGGTCCCGCTGCCGGATGAGCTTCTCGCTGTCTGCCCACGAGGTCACTACCTTGACCCTACCGACTTCGGTATCGTAGTCAACACCATATACGCTCGCTGCCCGTCCAAGGCGATCCTGCGAACGACGCATCTTCTGCGTGACGTCATGCTGTGGCTTCTCTTGCACTACGATGGCTCGATCGTCGTCAATGTCGGCGGGCATATCGTCTACCGGGCGGATTTCGGAAACCCGCTGCGCGAGCTCGAGGTCAACGTCGCCTCGCCATGTACTCAAGGAAGTGACTGCAGTGGCGACAGTCAGGCTTCATACAAGATCCTGCGCCATGTTTCAGGAAAGTTCCAAGATTTTCTGTCTGGTCATATTTCTTCCGACTTTGATGACGAACTGCCGCGACCGGGAATACGGCAGAAGTTGTACGAAATTCCTCGGCTGTATCCCAGGGCAAGTCCCATGTGGAACGAGGGTGTACAGATCTTGATGAAGTGCACAGCGCAGTCTATAATGCAGTGGCTGCTAGGCGTCCCACTGTCCCCTCAGACAGAATCTCCGGGGTTCAGCGCTGAGCCGCTCAGACAGGCCGCTGAAGGAGATATGACAGCCTCGCTAGCCCTTGGAAACGTACCGTCGATCCTCAGCTTACAATGGGGCAGCTCATCCAGTAGTCACATGACCTTCAGACACCCGGGAGAAGTCCAATCTATCCTTGCTGACTATGATAGGGTGGGTAGCTTGGATAATACGGGCTATCGTTTGTTTGCCCTCCTCGAGTATTTCCCGATTCTCAAAGACATGGTATCTAAAGTTGGTGCTGAATGCCAGTGTTCAGATTGCCGCTTGCAGAAAAGGGGTTTTTTGGCGAAGCAGAGCAGTTTCAAACCAGGCTGTCTTCGTCGTCTGGCCGTGGAAGAGGTTCTCCTGCTCCTAGCCCACGGCGTCGCGGATGGATTTGGCGTTGACAGCACTTCCTCCGTTTCTGATACTACCCAGATTGTTGAGGGAATGGCTATTCTGCTCTTGGAGCTTATTGAAGATGGAAAGGTCATGTGGGATACCTGGTTTACCGTGGCATCGTGTGTTTACCTGGGTTGCCCGTTCCAGAGACCGGTGGAACCAACACACCCAGCCTTTGGCGGGACGGCATTTGCGGCGATTCAGTACGGAGATTTGGCTGCGCAGGCGCCCTGGCTGGACTTGACTCGCGAGCTCTCTGCGCACGGATGCTTCCGCATTGTTGGATCTAGGGGCCGGCTTGGAGTGGTGACGAGGAGGCATGATGACATGCAGTTCCGAAGTGTCGAGGAAAACTTTGCCATTATCGAGACCGAGAACACCGAGGACACGTCCCCCTTCTGTTCTCGCTACAAGAAGGCAGCGTCGCCTATTGACCATGGTCTGATCGTAGACGAGGACGAGTCGTCAGTTAAGACTGATGTGATTCTTTGCCAGATGGACGACAGGTTCTACCGTCTCTCGTTCCGCATCCAGACAAAGAACCATTGGCGAATCGTGGATCCAAGCGATGCTTTGAGCGCCGTGATTAATGTTAGCCCTTCAACTACCTGTCAGCATAACGATCAGCCTCCTGTAATAGCGCCCTTCAACGCAAAGATCTATACAATGGATGAAGTTGTTGGAAGATGGCCGGATGTTATCAGGTATTCCACTAGCGGCGGCCGTGCCACAAATGTATTCCACCTGACGCATATCCTCGACACGCATCTGAAAAAGAACATCGCCCTTGCTCTTTCGGTTTGTCCGGTCGCGGTGCCCAACTACCCGGACATTGCTTGCACAGCATGCATGCTCGACCACGCAGGAAAGGTGGAACGGAAGCCCTACCGCGAGGGCGAGGGAGGGGATCCAGCGGACCGCTATGTCATCAATCTCAGTACGCACCTAGCGGGGCAAGATGTTTCAAAGCCGCGTAGATTGATAGTGACTAAGTAATACTGCGGGAGTGATGGTGAGAATGAAGAGGAACAAGTCCGAAGGGTGATGTGAGATGGGTTTGACTCTCGTAGACTACCTGGTGCTCCACCTGCGACAACAAGACCGAATAGTGGACCGAGAGAAATGAAGATGCCGCCAAAGAGAGACTTGATTATGAGGTCTGGCCATGGAAGTTCGGCTTTGGTGATGCCTGACTGGGCCATGAGTTCGCGAGTCTGAGGTGGAGAAGGAGCATCGACTTTCTCCATCGACAAATTCGGTTGACACTCGCCACCTCCAAACTTGTTGTCTGAATGGCCTGATGTCACACAAGGGAGTATTGAACCGGTGCCTGAAAACGTTGACATACACCTTGGCAAGATGTGACGACGATTTATGTCATCTATCATTGTTAACGAATTATGATGCTGGTATTAATGCAACCCCATTTATTTCAACATCGCTGTCTCAGCCATATATAGTCTACTCTAGCTCCTATACATTGATACGATGGCGCCAGACCAATTGTTCTTCACGAGCACTGTAGGTCGACGCCCCAAGAATATCTCTCATCTGCTGCACACTCGTAAACAGAATCGGTCGCGCGATGAAAAAGCGAATACCCTCGGTGCAAGGAGGACTCGTCAAACTGCCCTCATAAGTCCAAAACTCATCAAAGTAATCGACACTCTCGAGAACCAGCCTATGGTTGAGCTTAGCCTCTTCGGTGACGTCTGTTTCGTTAAATCCAATCATCTTTGGGAGTTTGCTAAAGAAGCTACTTGGCTTGTTGCCTGGGTCGAGACGAATGGCAAGGACAGCGCGTGGTTCACCCTGCGCGGTGACGTGGACGAGATGAAGCTCGGCTCTGGAGCGGTAGCCCTCGACGGTGTGGTCGGCGGGGGCGTGGATGTGCCAGCCTTTTAGGTAAACAGTCTCGTTGTCGAAGGTGAAAGAGGGGTTCTTAGTCCAGATCTTATCTTCGTTCTGGACCGTGAATGCAGGTCCGTAGCCCCAGTTAAAGAAGTTCCCGGTGACCTCGTCGGGATAGTTCCAGTCCTTGATCAGATGTTGGAGCGAGAGACCTTGCTTGAGGGCAATGGGGATAGGAGCCTGTTGGGTGCCATCTTGGCAGAGATGATAGTCTAGGCTGGATCAGTCACTGTTTGGGAGGAATCTGATGAAATGAACATACCAGGGCTCAGACGACCCCAATCGTAAGAAGCGTCATAAGCCCAGTCCGTTTCTCCATGATCGGCACGGGGATCAATGCCTCGCTTCTTGTGCTTGAGGGAGTAGTGATTGTTATGCTTGGCGCAGGACAAGACGCTTGTGACGTACGTCGCCAGTGCGAACAGTAGTGAGACGCGCATTGTGATGATGGGATGAGGAGCAGAAGGAAGAGAATTGTAGGGAGCTGATAGTTGAGATGCTGTTGCGATTGAGGGTAATTTTATATCTAATTGCGAAGGACATGGAGGACCAAGAATACAGTCTAGCGCGCCACAATGTCATTGAAGCCAAGACAAGCCGAGGCAAGGCGCCAGATTCGGACCCCAATCACGCCAGATAAACTTTGCAAGCTTTTTATCTCAAAGGCCGCCGTTGAACAGGATCCAAGTTTCCACGCTGTAAATCATAACAACATGTCTCAATGAAATTAGTGACGGTTATGAAACTTTCCATCATGGCCCACGTGGACGTTCTAGGCACTGCCCACGCTAATCTGGGGCATTCTAATGCACTAAAGATCCATAGCATTCCAGTGGTGTCTTGGCGCTGGTGGTCTAGAACGTAGTCAGTCCTTTTCTGAATCATAATCTCCCTGTGGAGTCTTCCGTAGCCTTGCGGGGGTCTCCGAGATATCTCATCTTTCTGGATCCAGGGCACTATAGCATCACCACAAACACAGCCTCGGAAGGACGGTTTAAGGTTTGGGCATCTCGTTCTATAGATTGGCGAAACTTCCGGATATGGGTTTGTCTCCAAAGAGATGAGATCTTGCATCTTGTCTCTCGATGCAAACGGTCCAACTGACGTACGATATCAGAAGGACTAATCGCGATCAAAGAATGAGTGTCGCATAAGTGAAAATGCAATTCCTAGGATAGATTAAATTGGCATTTATGAGATTTCGTGAGCTGTATCGGGCAACTAAGTGTATGGCCAGCCAAGAAACATGGGGCAGAAGTAATTCCCGTCTTGGCAACGGCATAAGCCACAAGCAACGTCTTTCAAAACGAGAGAGGTAATGAGCAGCATGGATTAGCACTCGTTAGGCATAGGCAACTAACCTTCTGGTGAGTCGATGATCAAGCTTGACACTTGGGAGTTTATGCACGTTGAAGGTCATGGCCTGTTCGTCTTGTGACCGATGAAAAAAAGGTTCAGTGATCCAGAAACGTCAAAATGACATCGGCCCGACGGAATGACGAGAAATTGCTTCGAGATGATTCATCATTCAGATTGTTATCCGCCAGCTGGACCTACCCTACCCTGGAGACAGATAAATGCCATGGTTGTCGAGAAGAAGCTAAGACGGTCACCTGGCAAGGCCGCGCACTAGGGATGGTCTAGCCCTGGCTTCATAAACAGGACCATTCGCTTCGTCGTTTGCTCCGAAAAGTTCGTTAGAACCAGAAAAAGTTAGACCGTTTTCAGTAAGCCTCGCCTGGCCCCCTAAACGTTACAAGGTTTCAACTCGAATGCCCAAGCAGGAATGGCCTTTTCGAACAGAAGTGAGTGAGAGCTAGGATATCGCCGAACCCGGATCCGAAAAAAGATCGAGGCCTGAATGTCCCTAGCACATTCATTCCAACGACCACATTTAGTTCTCAAATTCGCCGACTTTGCCGGCGTCCACCTCCAGGGCTCAAAGAGCTTCGGAGCCGTCTGGTCGTTGGCAACAATATCCATCCTCCTTTCCTACAGTGACTTCGGCCGTAAGGGTAGCCCATTGACTGAGACCAAACTATGATTTTTCGAGTCGAGCCCATCGATGTGGCATGTCTGCTTGTGAGTAACGGACTAGATCATACCCATAGTCGCGTGCTGCTGTACATAAATGTTGGTAGTAGTGGGAGTACCGAGATAAATCAATGGTATTTTTGTTATTCCTTGAAATACTAAATGGAAAGCTAGCTGACAGAAGGATTAGTCCATGGATAGAAGATAAACTATATCAACTTACAATTTTGCAAGGACATGATACTCTCCAGCATGGCCTGTTTAATATAAGAAGATAGGGACTTTCATAGTGCCAGGTACTGTTGCAAGCAATTCTCGGCCATGCGGATAAGCTGATCGAATGCTGGCTGATTTGTCAAAGCCTCCAGGACTGCCGATGGATCAACTGATTGCTCATAGATGCTGGTGGCCCATATTAGGATCGCTTTCCCAAAGCGGCGCGTGATCGATTCGTACTATACTTCGCTGGTGGTTGGGCTATGTGGTGGGAGACGACCAGCTGAGAGATGCTGTCATGAGATGGCGATATCCGTTCGTATTAGCAGGCCTCAATTGCACCGCTCTGTGGTTTAATTGGTTGTATGCCTGTTTTACTGGGCAAAGCAGCATCGCCCTGGACTTCTATTATTGGTCAGATGACAAAATTATCAGCGCCATCTTTATTTTCAGGTTAAAAATCTCTATATGCAAGTAAATATTGGCCAAAATGCGGCAAGTTGAAGAGCTCAAAACAGATAGTATGATTCCGATTCGTATGCGAGCGGCATATTGGAAATGTGGCTAGCTGAGGACTCTAAATGCAGTAGAACTTGACGATTCATAATCATCAACGCTCCAAACCATGCAGACTTCCCATTCCTCTTATAAGACTAAAATGTAGTTGCTTACTGCTAATAAGTAATGAATAATGTAAAAAATGTTGTCTTTATTATTATACTAAAGGAGCCAAGCTCTATGTTTTGGAGTAGGGCAATATTTATCAACTTTATAAGGTCAGCCTCTTACTACCTTGTTGGGGGATGCGTATTTATAGGTTGTACAGGACGATGGATTGAAGATAATTAACTCCGAACCACCTTCACATTATCCTATAAACCACTCTTACATTCTCCCAAACTCCTTTTTCAGCAACAATGCATCCACAAAAGAAGTCCCTCGTTGTCAAGCGAGGTAACTTACTTTTCCCGGCGCACTCGCTCGACATGCCTCGTCCGACAAGCCGCGGCATTTATAGCCAAATGAACGACCTGTTCTACAAGCACTTCAAGTAAAATCGGGAGATGGATGAAGAAACACGCAAGATTTGGAAAGGCGGCCCAGTATACTGTCTGGGTGTCCGTAGCACGAGTCCTTCCATCCTCCTGTGTAGCACAGGCAAAGACTCGACCAAACAAGCCTTTGGAAAGGAATTCTCTCACGACTTCGGGCACGTCACAGACAATCACATCTTGTACGCGACGGTTCCTTTCTACTACAAGGACATTAAGCTAAGAGATACTCTCGGCGGAGTTAAGCTGCAGACTGGCATCACCTTCCGAGACATTGATAACAACACTGCAACGGCCAGCTTCATCCTTTCTGCCCCGGCGGAATATTCCATACTCTCAGCTTCCGCAATTTATTATCGCCTACATCCTGCCCCCTCACCTCTCTTCAGATAACAAGATCAAGCTTGATAAGCAAGGCCGTACGCGAACCAAGGTCGGGTATGTGCAGATTGCTCAGCCTGGCGTTGCAGCCCTTCTTACACAGTTACCAGGAGGAGCGCCGCTGTAGTATCTAGCCCGGCAAAATAAGCCTCAAGTTGCAT
This sequence comes from Fusarium gaditjirri, assembly GCA_013266175.1. Classification (NCBI taxonomy): domain Eukaryota; kingdom Fungi; phylum Ascomycota; class Sordariomycetes; order Hypocreales; family Nectriaceae; genus Fusarium; species Fusarium gaditjirri. Next base: position 21,896 of record JABFAI010000317.1, read on the forward strand.
TGCTTTTCTTGGCGGTATCTTGAATAGAGAAAGCGCAATAAATGCCTCTACTTCACACAGATAACACGACCGTTCTTAAATATATCTGTTCTAATCTGCTTTCCTTAGATGAGCTCAAGGTGCACCAGAATAGGAGTGTAAATTTCAGCCATTCACCTTTTTGGCAAGCTCTGCGAACCTCGTGGGTCTGCATGTAACGTAGCCATTCTCCGTTCATTTGACCAGGTCCTCCAATTGGGCATGTCTGCCTTGTCTCAACCCAGCGGGTACAAACCCCTCGTGCGGCTGAACCCGACTGCATCTCACTAGCCCAAGAACAACTTAGCCCTTCCCCATTCCCTTCGCTAACACCCAATTTAATAAGCTCTTTTTACAGAGTGTGCCTCGCGTGGCTTTCCAGGCGCCGAAATGATCTCATCTGTCCGGTCTAGACCACGCAGGCCTATTTTGGTCTTTCAGCTGAAACCATGTGTCGGTACACAAATACCCGTGCTTGGCACTCTTGGCCTTTTAGTCTGTAATTCTCAACGGATCATACCGCGACGACGAAATGCCTTTTGACTTCAAGGCCTACGACCAGAAATGCCAGGGCTTGACGCTCGAGGAGCTACAGCGGGAATGGGAGCACTACACCCGCCTGATCTCGGGCGCTGCCACGTCGACTGCGGTATCGGGATGCGCTATCCCCCTCACGCTGGGAGTCTCGACCATCGGCGTTGCAATGGCTGCACCGGCGATTCACAATGCACGAAAGAAGCGCGAGATTATTGAACGGCATCTCAATCGACTGAATGCGACGCATAAAACACGAAAGCGCGATGTTCTCGGGAGCATGGCGGTCAGCGGGACGATCGGCGTTGTGACGCTCGGTGTCGGAAGCATGGGCGCTGATGCAGTTGCGACGGCGGGTGCAGAGCATGGTATTCAGTCTATTGTAGCGAACGAGACTGCTATCAAGCTCGTGTCGCATGCTGCGCTTGATGGCGCGGGAATGATGGTTGAGCATAAGCATACGGATCATCTGAAGAAGAAGGATGCGCGCAAGGCGTTTCAGAAGGCTGGTGTTTTTCAGGCTGTTCAGGATGCAAAGGCTGCTGAGGCGGGGTATACGATTCAGCCTTATCAGAACAATGGCCAGGTATATCCGAATTACGCTGCTGGGAGTTCGTCGCAGGCACTTCCGCCGCCGCCGCCGCCGTATAATGTTGCTGTTGGTCAGACACCTGTACCGCAAACTTACAATACTACCCCGAACGGCTATCCTCAGGACTTCAAGGCTCCGGTTGGTCAGCCACAACTGCCTCAACAGGGTCAGACTTATTTGGCGCCCCATGTCACCGGACAGCAGCCTGTGCAACAGCAGTATGACTACTCACAGCAACAAGTCCCTTCATACGGCGCACCATCGCCTATGCCACCAGCGAACACGCAGCTGTTCTCACCACCCCAAACTCCAGCCGTGCAATATCCTCCTCAGACTACGCAAGCACCGAACATGCAACCAGCACAGCCGCAGCCCCTCTACCAACAACAGACCGGAGTTCCAGCCTATAACCCCTCTGCAACCCCGCAGGCTTTCAACATGGCTGCCATGCACCAAGCTCTTCCTCCTGCTACCCCTGCGCCGTCGACTCCATATCAGCAGCCGCAAGTGCAACAGGTCCCGAGTATGGTGTTGCCTACACCTCCCCAGGACATTTCTCAGAGCTATATGCCTCAACAAGTACAGCCGAAGCCAACTGGACAGATCGCTGGTGCACCTCAAGCGAGATACTTCCCACCTGCCCCAGCAACACCAGCCGGGTATCCACCTGCTGTCACAGTTCCGCCCCAACCAACACTGCTGCCTGACTCTGTAGCCCAGGTGCCACCATCTACTGATCCAGCCTATGGCTATCAGACCCCTGTGCAGAATGTTGTTCAGCATCACATCGGGTATCAAGCATCACCTATACCGACTGCACAACCACAGTATCAGCAGCAGCCCGGCTATACAGCGCCTCAAGTTCCTCAACAGACTGGCACCTATCAACAAGCCCCAGCGCCTGCACCCGTTGACCGAAGAAGCTCATTCATTGCTCCGCACCAACCAGCTTACGCTCCCCACGCACCATACAATCCTCAAGATTGGGCACCCAAGCCTCAGCAAACATATACTCCTCAGGCTCCCAGCATGGCCAGTCAACCTGCGCCGACTGCACCAGTCATGCAGTATCAGATGCCGCCAACTCCTCTCCCAACTGGCTCAACAGTGAATCAGTACCAATACGACAACAAAGGTTCTTACTTTCCAGCCCAACCGCAAACGCCTCAAATGACGGGACAAGCCCCTCAGCAATATCCACCAGGAAGTTATCCCGGGGCTCCGATACACAATTCTGTACAGGTGACGGAATAGATGTGGAGACTTCCCGTTGGTGGGTTGCAACTGAGATCATGAGTTATGCTTAATTATGTGATATAGAATAAATTAGATATTTATCTAGCGTGTCATTTACAAGTCTATTTGAGCTTAAGCTAATTTTCCTCCGCTGTAGTCATTCAGTGCTTTTGGTTCATCAGGAGTGGAGCACTCAGTGAAGGATGTGCACTAACCTGTAACAGGAAATTGTGCATTTCGACTCATCCAAGATCATACCTTTTTACTGGGGCTAACCTCTCGATAACCTCTATAAGAACAATCAACAGAACGTAAAACTAGTATCTCGACAATTCATCACTCAAAATGACGGCACTAAACGTTACCAACATGGACGACCTAGATATAGAGCTAGACATCATCGGCCAACAGCCTTTCATGGTCAAGCTCTACACTCAAATCAGCTTCTGCTTCCCAATCACCGACCCCTCCACGCACTTAGCCATCACCAACACCCTCAAAGACGGCCTACAGCGCCTTTCAAAGAGCTTCCCCTGGGTAGCAGGCCAAGTAAAAGACGACGGCAACGGCGTCTTCAAGATCAAGCCGTTCGAGGCGACACCGAGACTGGTAGTCAAGGATCTCCGAGATGACCCCTCAGCACCGACGATGGAGGGCCTGAGAAAAGCAGAGTTCCCCATGAGCATGTTTGACGAGAACAAAATCGCACCCAAGAAAACTCTTCCTATTGGCCCCGAATACTCGCCTGATGATCCTGTGTCTGTGCTGATCTTTCAGCTCAATTTCATTCAGGGCGGGCTCATATTCACCGTCAACGGGCAGCATGGCTGCATGGACATGACGGGCCAGGATGAGCTCATTCGGCTCCTCTCCAAGGCTTGTCGCGACGAGGCTTTCACAGACCAAGAGATATCAACCATGAACCTTGACCGAAAGACGATTGTTCCGCTGCTCGAAAATTACCAACTTGGGCCTGAGCTGGATCATCAAATCATCAAGCCCCCACCAACCACCGAAGCTCCGCCAACACCGCCAAAAGCAAGCTGGGCATTCTTCTCGTTCAGCCCACAAGCCCTCTCCGAGCTCAAAGATAAGGCGACACAGATTCTTGACGCAGGCACGAAATTCGTTTCGACAGATGATACTCTCTCAGCGTTTATCTGGCAATCCGTCAGCCGCGCACGCCTCGCCAGTCTAGATGAGTCCACCTCGACGCTCTTCTGTCGCGCCGTGGATGTACGCACGCAACTAGATGTGCCAAAGAACTACCCAGGAATTCTCCAAAACATGACCTACAGCGTCTCAAAACTCTCCCAAATCGCCAACGAGCCACTCGGCATCGCAGCTTCACGTCTGCGTTCGAAGCTCGGCCGGGACGATCTCCGCCGGCGAACCCAAGCCCTGGTGACATATTCACAGGACCAGGCCAATAGAGCAGGCATATCCGTCACAGCAGATGCGAATCCACCAACGGACATAATGCTGAGTTCATGGGCGAAGCTGAAATGCTGGGAGTACGACTTTGGGCTTGGACTGGGAAAGCCAGAGAGTGTGAGGAGGCCGTTGTTTGAGCCGTTTGAGAGTCTGATGTATCTTATGCCTAAGCGATTAGATGGAGAAATCACCGCGGCATTGTCTTTGAGGGATGAGGATATGGATATACTGAAGAGTGATGAGGAGTGGAAAAGGTATGGGCGGTTCATTGGTTAGTATTAGGGCCGGCTTGCTCGCATAAATGCAACGTTTCAGCGGGGAAGCTCATGACATAATTCCACATCATCCAAGCTTTATGCTTATTCTTGTTAATAGAGTTGTATTTTGCGGAGACAATGTGCAGATCACCGACTATTCCACAAATGCAGTGCTGCTATAGGTGCGGGAGTCAAACGTGACGATCGTAGAACTTGGCGTTTGTGGAGGATGAGAATTAGAGCCGAGGCGATGACCGATCAAAGAGGTATAAGTAAACCGTAATCTACACGAATATTGATCGTAGAGTACTCTCAAGACGTTCTTATTCACCTGCACCATGGATTTGTCTGCTATGGGATTCCCAGGGGCATTGCCTGACTGGAGTAACTTGAACATCCTGCATCGCAACACCCTCCCAGCTCGAGCGCACTTCTACTCCTACCCCGACCAAGGATCAGCTCTATCCTTTAACCGTGAGCAAGGCTATTTCCACAGTCTCAACGGAACATGGAAATTCCACTACGACATCAGTCCCTTCGAGCTCTAATCTAGGAAACTGCCAACACCTGCTCATGGGACGACATCGATGTCCCAGGAATGTGGCAGCCAAGGCTACGGACATCCTCACTACACCAACATTTACTATCCCTTCTCCGTCACTCCTCCCAACGTCTCATACCTCAATCCTATTGGTTCTTACTGGCGGCAGTTTGGAGTATCGGAAGAGTGAGACGGCGATCAGATTAGACTGCGCTTCGAGGGCGTTGATAGTGCGTTCCATGTTTGGGTCAACGGTGAAGAGGTAGGCTATGGGCAAGAGAGTCGTAATCCAAGCGAGTTTGACATCAGGGACTACGTTACCTCTGGCCAAGTAAATTATCTTGCGGTAAGGGTCTATCAGTGGTCTGATGGTTCTTACATCGAGGATCAGGATCAGTGGTGGCTGTCTGGTATCTTTCGTAGCGTTTACCTCCTTCCATTTTCTGAGTCTTCTATCATTGACTTTCAGTTCGACTCTGAATCAAGCGACTCTTTCGATGAAGGGTCGTTCAAAGTCAACGTGGCCATTCAAGGGAAAGAGGGGGATCTTGCTATCAATTTGCTTTCACCTAACGGCTCTGCTGTCGATGAGCGGAAAGGATCGTCTCCGGATATTTATGAGAAGAAACTCTCTGGGGACGACTTTCGTATTTGGTCTGCAGAAACACCAAACTTGTACATATTGCTCATCACCTTTAACGGTCGGACTATCTATCAGTCAGAAAGTTGGTCTGCGTCGCGTTGAGATGAAGGGATCCAACTTTTACGTCAATGGAAAGCCAATCATCATATACGGGGTCAACAGACATGAGTATCATCATCTTACCGGACGTACAGTTAGCTATGAGAATATGCGAAAGGATCTCAAGCGGTCCAACATCAACGCAATTCGCACAGCCCATCAGCCTCCCCATCCTGACTTCTTTGACGTGGCTGACGAACTTGGCTTCTATGTTATCGCAGAATCTGACTTCGAGTGTCATGGCTTTGGTAGTATTGAAGAAACAGAGGGTGAAGCTGCTGAGTGGCTCTCCAATAATCCTGATTGGGAAGAGGCCTACGTCGACAGAGCTCGTCAGCTCGTAGTGCGCTTCAAGAACCATGCTTCAATCATCATCTGGTCTCTCGGCAATGAGTGCTTCTACGGTCGCAATCATGCTGCTATGAGCAAGTGGATCAAATAGAGAGATGCGAGTCGTATTAGTCACAATGAGCAAGGCCGCAATGCTACGTCGACGGATATGTATAGTCAGATGTACAGTACGCCTGACGATGTGAGGGAGTTTATCAAGACACATACTGACAAGCCCATCTTGCAGTGTGAATATGCCCAGAAAGTATTCTTGAGCGATCTATATGAGTTTAGCTAACAGTGCCAGTGCTATGGGCAACGGACCTGGCGGTCTTGTAGAGTACATCGACCTCTTCAGAAAGAATCGAGCCACTCTCCCAAGGAGGCCTTGTCTGGGAATGGAGCAATCACGGACTTCTCAAGAAGGAAAAGAATATTACTTACTACGCTTACGGGGACGACTTTGGTGACTAGCCTAATGATGGCGACTTCATTATGGATGGTCTCGTGTTGTCGGACCATTCACCCATGCCTTCGTTGAAGGAGTACGCCAAGGTTATACAGCCTGTTTCGGTAAGATTGGTAAACAACGGCAGCTCCATAACTGTTGTCAATCATTATGACTTCTCTGACCTGAGCCATCTTCATGTTTCGTGGCACGCCGTCACGGATGGCCTCAAGACTGAGACTCGACCACTTGACCTTCCCAGAGTACCCACTGGAGAGAACAGAACTGTGGCACTTCCGTTAGGGCTAAACATCACGCAAAGCGAGGAATGGGTCACAGTTGAGTTTAAGCTGAAGAAGGCTACTGTTTGGGCTCCCAAGGGTCACATTATCGCTTGGGACCAACTTCACATCCAACGCCCCAGCAGTGAGATGCGGGGTTTGTCGCTTGTCCGTCGTCAGGCGAATTCGGAGTTCGAGAAGAGCGGAACCAAGCCATTCAACTTTACCTTTGACTTCAACATAGTTTAGAGCAACAAGATCATCAGATCATGATATTTTGCCCTTAGTATAAAGGGGTTATGCGACTTCGGCTACAATAAATAATTGATTACTGAACTCTCCTGTCCGCCAAGATGTTGCAGTTCATGTGCATGTCGTTGAGCAATTTGAGCAACGTTTCCAGTTACACAACTGCTACTCTCATGCCTGGTTCGGAATATACAGTCGTTCCTAATTGGGAATACGAAGAGATGATTTGGTTGGCAACTTGTCTCAGCGAGCCGAGGCATTAGCGCTCAGAGCACAGAGTTCACGATTAGTGATCAACAATTAACTAATTACTGATCAAAACGAATGACCCGAGACCGGAGCGAATTGTAATCACCCAAAGCCGGAGTTTCAAAAACCCTCCGAGGGCATCTCTATTTTGTAATCTTCAATCGGAAAGTGTGAATCACGGCGCCGACGCATACAACTATTTACACGTCGAATCATCGACAATCCTACTCTCTAACTTCAAGGAACTAAAGCATCTCACCAAGTCCAATTGACCTCCCGGCTAGGATCTTTTACCCACTGCAACAGCCATGGCTCGTCGTATCTTTGTTATCGGAGCTACGGGCGCTCAGGGTCTCCCCGTCTGTCGCGGCCTCACCAAGGACGGAGCTTACAGTCTACGAGTCCTCACTCGCGACGCCAACTCAAAACGCGCTAAGGAGCTGGCTGAGTTGGGCGACGTTGAGTTTATTGAGGGGTCATTCGCCAACGAAGACAACCTACGAAAGGGCTTTGCAGGATGTTGGGGCGCTTTCGTCAACATTGACGGCTTCAATACTGGTGAAAAGACAGAGACGTACTGGACGATTCGCGCCTATGAATTGGCTATTGAGTCTGGTATCAAGTTCTTTGTCTTTGGAAACCTGGACTATGGTTATAAGAAGAGTGGTTACGATCCCAAGTTCCGCTGTGGCCATTATGATGGTAAAGGTCGAATGGCCGAGTGGATGCTCAGCCAGAGAGAGAGCCATAGCATGGGCACTGCCATATTCACCACGGGTCCTTATATCGAGATGGCCGTTTCAGCGATGACAGTCATGACGCCTCGCATTGTTGAAGGCGTTGTCACTTGGGCTGTTCCTCTCGCCGACGGAGCAATTCCTCATGTCGCCCTCGACGACTGCGAGCACTATGTTCGCTGGCTGTTCGATAACCCCGAGAGATCTAACGGACTCGATCTGGAGGTTGCCATTGATCACATCAACTACCATGATCTCGCCAAGGCTTTCACAAAAGTCACTGGCAAACCTGCTCAATTCATAGACATCCCAATGGAGGCTTACTTTGAGCACATTCCTTGGGCTGGCACCACCCCATCTGGATACAACGCCGATCTTAATGATCCCGCGACCATGACCTTTAAGCAAAACTTCACTGGCTTCTGGAATATGTGGAGGCACTCTGGTGGTAACAAGGGCGTTGTGCAGAGGGATTATAAGCTTCTGGACGAGATTCATCCAAACAGGATCAAGACTGCGGAAGAGTTCTTCCAGAGAGAAGAGGAGAAGCGTAAGGTGCGGGGACTTCCGAGTATCTTTGAGACGATTGAGAGTGGTAGTCTCGGTATGATCCTAAAGCTGAGCGAGGATGGTAGGAAGGGTAAGCTGTGATACTTTCAAGGGCGCGGTTATATTGCGATAGAACAATAAGGCTATAGACATGGATAATGCTATAAAATGCGATATGAGTCCTCAGAATGTGACTCAACTCTTGGTCACGAGATGCTGGTAGCCTGGCAGGCTCCACTGCCGTGCCGTCATCCTCTGCCCACCTTGTTTGTGAGGGGAAATAAGATTTAATTAGCGCTTTAAGCCGCATGCAATCAACTAGTGCGGCAGTCTTAATTGCTGGATATATGACAGCTGTAACAATGAGTCTGCACGGTGATGAGATTCGGCTGCTCTGTATCGGAGCCGATTCAAACTTCTCCTTCAATCTCGTCTCACTGAGCGATCCAGCCCGACCGCCCTTTGTCGCGCTATCTTATGCTTGGGGCGACCTAAACGACACTCTGCCATTCGAGGTATCAGGTCACACTATCGCTACCACTCGGAACCTGCATCACGTCCTTGGCTGCCTTTTGGCATCCGACTTCAATGACTGTCTCTGGGTCGATGCTCTGTGTATCAACCAGAAGAATGAACGTGAGTGCGCGTCTCAAGTCGCGATGATGGGGGAGATTTACTCACATGCGGAGTATGTCCTTGCCTTTCTACCCCCTGTCTCAGAACCATTCAACCTCGGTTTAGACTATATAGAGGCTACGGCTCGCGACCCGACGGTACATTTCGATCCTTCCATCTCACCTCATCTCACAGTCCAAGGTCTCAATGCCAGTGAGAACCTTCTGCAAGACTCTATTATCAGCTTCTTCGCTGCGCCCTGGTGGACCAGAGTTTGGACTGTACAGGAGTTCTTGTTAGCGCAAAAGGTCATATTTCGCTGCGGTGACCGTCTGGTTGATTCAAGAATTGTACGCAAGGCCTGCAGAGCTTGGATAGACCATGAGAACTCGTGCTGCTGGTCTGCACGTCGACCGATCGACGGAAGCGCGCACGGGTTCCTCGATATTCCCAGTGAAATCAACGGTGGTTTGACAATCTACACTGCGACTCTACGGATGAAACATCTGATAGATATGCTTATTCCTGGAAATCTGTACACTGAAGACTTTCTAGCGGCAATATCTCTCTTCCGTGTACGGCATTGCTCGGATCCCAGGGACAGAGCATTCGGGTACTTTGGACTGCGTTCCCGTGGCCTGGATATGAAGAGCGAAATACCCGTCGACTATACGGTGTCTGTGGCAGATTTTCATAAAACCTTGGCTACGGTGCTGATTGAGAAATGTCAAACTTTAGACGTGCTCAGTCACGTACTACACGAGTCCAACATTTTGAAGCGGACGGATGGCTTGCCAAGTTGGGTTCCCGACTGGAATGCAAGAATTGATGATCGTTACTATCTAACATACACCGAACGCACAAATATTCTTAGACATTGCCGTGCCTCAGGAGACACGAAACCGGAATGGAGGGTGCTAGATTCAGGATGTGTTATAACCCAGGGGCTACAGATTGCCGAGATTCAAGAAACCGCACTTGGCTAACCTTCCATCATCCCCGGTTCAACACTTGGAGGCAGAACGGTCATCAATGACTGGCGGCGATTGGCAGGGTTACCCGCTTACTCCGATGCATCTCCGATTGAGAAACCTGCCGATACTCAACGAGAGCATGCGTTCGAGAACGCCCTCAGCGGAGGCTTTACCGCAATGAAGTGGCCTCACGGTAGTCTCGAGTACTCAAAGGCATACCATGCCTGGCTGGAATGGTTTGTGTCTACGGAAGTAGCCTTGTCCAAGTCGTGTAAACAGATCATCCAAGACTTTGATGAGTTGATTCGGCAGACGAGTGAACGTCGGAGATTCATTGTCACGATTGACGGGCAGTTAGGCTTCGGCCCGGAGGGAGCCGAGAAGGGCGATGCGGTTGTTATCATACCTGGAGGGAAGGTTCCGTATGTTTTGAGGAGGGTGGAAGATTTTGAATGTGGAATGAGGAGGTATCGCTTATTGGGAGATGCATTCATCAGCGGTGTGATGGCGGGTGAAAAGGTCGAACTATCGACGCCGGCGTTTACCAAGATCGGCATTGTTTGATAGAGCTAATCTTCTAACGCGTGGAAGTGTTTCATGCCATCTAGGCCTATGCCTTCAAACTCTATACGTTAGGTCGGAAGAATATTCATATATTGCACAAAACTAGGATATACGTGAAAAGGTCCCCAAGGCTCCCTACAGTCAAACCCTCCCCTCATGAACATTCCTCCTCAATCTTTCTCAGCTCATACAACCAGTACTCTATCATATCTTCTTTATAGGGATTCCCCACCTCCACAGGTGGTTCAGGCCCGACATTATGCCACACAACGCCAATCTCCTCAGCCCCACGTCTCTCATCCTCTGGCAAATCGCTCCCTTCAAGGCAATCTAGAACCTCGGTCATACGGTCTAACCACGTCGATTCCCAGAAGTCAACAATATCGTCAAGCCCTGTATCTGGATCTTCGAGGATGGCAGTCAACCTTTCCTTGAACTCATCCATCAGACTTTGAAGTAGTGACAACTCGTGTCCTTCCTCATCAGTGAGCTCTTCTTCATTACTATCAAGATCGACGCAAGTTACGTGACCCTTAGGATCCCCTTCACAACAAGAATGGTAGATTCCTAAAGTGGCATGTGTAATATACCGAAGAGCAGCATAGTGATGCCGTTGTTGAAGATGGTGCGAAAAGTACTCGAGGTATATAGCAAATCTATCGATAAGCTCTCTCAGATCATTTACCCCATGGATATAAACAAAAAACCTTAATAAGGTCTTCAGTACAGTGCATCCCTCAGGAGAACATTGACAATGACAGGCATCCGCAGTGTTGGTCGCAAATGCAGCACTGTGGACTTCGTGGAGCCAAGCTATTTCCGGGTTTGGTGCCGTTTGTATTAGTAATGAGTCGCTACTGCTGGATTCCCAGGTCTGGCTGAGTGTATAACAGCGTGTAGAACGACCATATGCGATGTCTTGAGCGATGGCACTGAATATACAATGAATTCCAAAGAGATTCTTAGATGACGATAAGGGAGGCAGAAGGGAAATGCCTCCATGATTCGTCAACCATCGTAGATATGACAAGCCTTTCATCATAGCAACAACCATTAGGTTCGTTTCGTGTTCCTTGTACCACGACCCGGTGTCTCGGAATCCAACTTGGTAAAATATATCAGCATCCTCTGTTGAATTTAGTAATTGATAGACTGATTCTTGTTGGTATATGTCTCTTGTGATTCCAAGGGCTACAGGTATATCAAAATGACTGGCTTGCAAGAGCTGAGTGACTTCGAAGGCATTAGAATCAAGAACATGTTCCGACTCTAAGCCTAAATGCTGTATATCCGCTTCAGATAGACTATTCCTAGCAAGCTGTTTTAATCTGTCTCTGCGGTCTTTCATATACCGTGCGTATCTCAACTTGCACCGTTTGGAGGCTCCTCCGAGTATGATCTGCAATTGAAGCGGTAGAGGGATAGCGCAGTTGGCTTTCGAAAGAATGACAACACACTCAGCACATCCACATCTTCGGCACTTCCGGCCATTTTGTTTGCAGTTAAAACCACTGAGGGAGACAGCAAATTCTAATGCGGAAAGACCCTCTATATCTGTCTGGTTTAGGAGATCTGTGTCTGCGGCCTCTACCAGAACTTGTAGAAATGATGGCTTATTTGCAGCGAGATGGAGTGGAGTATGGCCTAAGATAGTTCGCTCGGAAAGGGTGCTGGGATGGTTGGCTACCAAAAGCCCGACTTCTTGTAGGTTATCAGAGAGGATAGCTAAGCCTAGTGGGCCACAGCCGTAAGCTGGGTGTGCGGGAAATCTTGGTCAGCAAGGCAAGTACTATTTACTTTGGAGTATGAATAACAAACCGGTGGCTATTGCAGCTGAACAGGACAGGAAGTGCAGCAGGACCGCTGTCCCTGATGCGGCGGTCACTTGTCCGTACATGTTAACCATTCTCGTAGTAACGCTGATATCTGGACTTAATATATACGATGGGTCCTCCTCGGTGTCTGATAGATACACCGGAGAGTCTTCGGTGTTTGATCTAAGGATCAGGTCTGCAATGGCAGCAGGAACTGGGTGGGTGACGCACCCATATGTCCATCTTGAAAACAATTTACTGAGGGGCGTACTGAAAAAAGGTTAACAAACTTCAAACCTAGTGTTTCAAACTGTGATAAGGTTCAAGGTTTAACAGAGGCTTCAGCCATACTGCTCCAGAAAACAATCAAGAACTTACAGGCCGTCTATATTGTAGTCATTCGCTGGGGCCTTGTTCATGAGTAAGTAGTTCAGAAGATCTATTAGAGGGCTGGAGTGGCTGGATTTTGCCTTATTTGGCCCACCAGCCTTCTGAATATAGTAGGCGCCTAGCTGATTAATTGATTAACTTTTGGTGTTAAGCAGGAAGTAGATGGGACTTACGCATTCGGCGATGTAGTAGACAAGAGACTGGTTATAACTGTCGACTGCTCGAGGGGACGCATGCTTGGTTTGAAGCAGTCTTAGCACCGATGACACCACGATAGGAACTAGTTTTTCCTGCCACGCTGCATCTTCCAGTGGACCTTGGTATTGAGCTTCCGTTAGTAGAGATAGCATTCTAAAGGCTGGTGCTGATTCTGAGTCAACAATAGGATAGTAGGTGAAATTTGGGCCGAAGCTCCATCCTCCTGCCCCCGACCGAATCGTAAATGAAATTTGAATGGCAGAGTTGAGCAAAGACCGAAGCCCAAAGTACGTCAGAGCGAACCTTGAACTTCGGTCTGTTTCGAATATTCCTTTTGTGGCTGGACACCCGGGTAAATGCTGTTCGGTGATTGTCTCGTGAGAAAAGCTCAAGGAGCCCCAGCCAGTACTCTTGTACTGAAGGTGTCGGCGGTGGCGACATAAGCACATGAAACGGCTGCCATTGTATGTAGTTGCAGCTGTTTTCGTTTGCTTTGCAAGTTCATCTGATACTGATCGATTCCTGTTACGACTATGCCGTGGTCGAGTCTCAACAGCGTCGCACATCTCTTGTAATACTGCTGGCCTTCTGAGAAGCCGTCCAGTGACCAGGGCAGGAGTGATCTATGACCTACGTCAGTATTTTCTACGTAATAGTCTCAGTGGACAATGATGCTTACTTCTTGTAGTGCCCCATTAATAGTCGAGCCTTGGACCAGCAGCTGTTCGAGTAGATTCTCAATTCCATCAAAGCGTGTCTCATACTGCGACATGGTGCTTTGTATGCCTTGGATGGGAGTGCGGATAGCTGAGACCTCGGACCGAACGACGAGAAGATCACTAGAAATAGTTTGCGAAGTCGCCTGGAGCGCGGCTAGCTTCTCAGACCCTAGATGTGATACGGAACTGGCAACATCTCAGAAAACAAAAGCTCACAATGACCTGGGCATGACGACTACTTACAGGCCTAGACTTTGCAATCCTAACAGAAGAGTTTCATTTATGTGATGTAGTTTTGCCGCAATTTGCTCTAGCTTTGGGCGATGGAATGGATATAACAGCTTTTTGCCCTTGTTCCGAGCGTTATTCTTTCGACCAGTTGTGCCGCGATCGTCGGTAATGAGTTCGGCTACAAGGCTCTCCAAGGCCTTTAATTGCTCGTTACACGTGTCCAAGCATTCGCGCAATGCCTCTGTTGCTGTTCTGTGGTCATTCTGGAACCGGGAGATTGAGGATTCGATGACTTGAAGTGTTTTCCTCAGCGTATCATTCTGCTGTATTATGGAGGCTAGGTCTTGATCGCGGTTATTCAGAGAGCCAAAGTAATCCGTGATGCTCACAGTGACTTGGAGGCCTAGCGATACCACGGCCAAGGCCAACCCAGCGACGGAGAGAGGGTCAGCCATGGCGAAATAGTAAATAGCCGGTTATTGAAACTTTGAGGATATGGTTTGGAACTTGGGGGATTTGGAGAGAAGAGTTTTAGGACAGGACCAAGTCTAGGACTCTGTTAACTGCATGTTGGTGCCTGATCAGGCTCTCACTGCGTCTATGAAGCTACGTATCTTTTCAGCCATGTTAATAAGCAGGTGACACAAATTACGAACAAGTTAAGCCACTTTGTAGTATTGAAGGTCTAACTAAACTATAAGACTTAAAGCATGGCAAAATCGAAAATATCTATTATAGGGTATGAGTTATTCTAGGAGAGCCTTGATTGCATACAACAAGCAGTACCCAACCAACTTTAACATTGAATATCGGCAGAAATATGTAGGGTAACCAGCCACATCTAATGTGGCTGGTGCAGCCTCACCCAACTACATCCTTGCAAGCTGAAATGCACCTACATACAGAACGGGCAATCAGGCTGCGTATTCTTGCAGGTCACCCAATAATAAAAGAGCTTACTAAGAGATCCAAGCACTTATATTCCTGATTGAAAATTAAATCCCTCATATGCATGGTTTCAGTTCTTTCCTCCGGCAAAATCCCCCTGATCAACGTTCTCACTAACTAGCCCACCAAGCCCACTATTCAGCTTACTAGATCCTACCTTAAGCCCTCTAGTCTCAGCCGTTACGCTTTTAAAATGCCACTGCAAAGCAAAAGATCAGTCAGGGTGCATGAGATCCCCGAAGGTACTTCCGAGAAAGAATATCTTGACTTCGTTGAGCATCTTTGTACCAAGCCAAAGAAGCCCCCTAAGCTCCATTACTCTCGGGTCACCAAGCACTTCAGAAGAAAGTTCAAGTCAAGTGCTTCGAGATCAATACCAACGGAAGAGGTGGACGAGGATGCAAGGTCAAAGGATGAAGCTGAGCTGAGTCCGTCACCATCGACCCTAAGAAGTGAAGCGGAACAAGCTGCACCACTTCTTGACGATCCTCTGCCCACTGCAAAGGGATGGACAAGGACCACCTACTGTCGCCAGAATGGCCACCTCGTCGGCACAGTGTCCTTTGAGAGTGAGACTCTCAAGATGGAAGCCCTGGAACGACATGAGAAGAACGAGAAGTCGTGTTGGAAAGACTGGGTGGTGGAGGACAACTTCAGCGAAGTCACCGTTCTCTATGAAGGGCCTGATGCAGAGTTTGAGTACGCAATCCCTCCTGCAAAAGTATTATCACAGAGCACTCACTACCTTCTAGCATCTGTGCGGTTCACGGACAGGGCGGCAATGCTATGGACACCTGGACTGCTGGTAATGGCAAAATGTGGTTGAGAGACCTCCTACCAGAGCATGACAAGTTCAAAAACAGTCGAATCATGACTTTTGGTTATGACTCAGACCTGACGGACAGAGACACTGTCATGGAACTCAATGATTGGGCCGCAACTTTATTACGGTCCCTGAACGAAGCGCGAACTGGTGACACGGTAACTTCCATCAACCTGGGATGAGATAAACACACTACTCACTGTTAATCAAGGAAAAAACGCGTCCTTTATTGCTTGTATGTCACTCTCTAGGGGGCCTAGTAGTGCGAAAGGTATGCTTCACACTGAGCTACATTACACGATATCGAATTACACCTACTAGATATTCAGTAACTGACCATCCAACGTATCCTAGGCCATGGCACAGCTAGATCCTGCATCCATCTACAACAACATCGCTCTGCCTCGATTTGGAATTGTATTCCTCGCTACACCACATAGCGGATCAACAATAGCTGACTGGAACGCCTTCCTGGTGGCGACCGCCCATGTTCTAGGAGGCGTGAGAATAGAGTCAGTCAATACAGTCAAAACGTTCAACCCTGCCTCCGTTTGGGACGCTCAAGCATTCATCAATTTGAAACCCTGTCCGCCCTTTCGATGCTTCGCAGAGGGTCGCATGATGCCCGTGAGAGGCACAAGCAAACATGTAAGCCGTGACATTTCGAACTATGCCATTACTGGTTCTGACTTTCTGTGAAGGTTGTGACACAAGCATCAGCTACTCTCGGCAACCAACAAGCATTCCAGATCATGAACGTTGATCACGTTTCTATCTGCAAGTTTAAGTCAAGACTAGGTCCTTTCACGACAATCAGCATGGCACTATGGGAGTTGCTGAATGAAGTGAACAATGGTGGCGTGCAGCAAACCAGGACCCAACAAGAACGCCGTGTATCAACCCAAGATGAAGCAGTGTCAATAGCTCAGTCCTAATAAACTTACTAGATGTTTGGACAGCCACGTTTTCTTGCTCATGCATATCCGCCCCATCGAGGATTCTGGTGTGAGGGAAATCAGTTGCACGATATTCAACATCGAATCACATCTGCAAAACCTTTTTTTGGCCGAAAGAAAGAGCTAGAAACTCTAGAAGCGTCATTAGCTACAGATAGCACGCTTCCAAAGCTTACTGTAATCAAGGGTATTGCAGGTATTGGGTACAGTCATGATCTCATTAGATCTCTTGTTCGCAGTACATTAACCTGTTTGTAGGAAAACCGAGCTTTTGCTTCAGTTTGCAGCTAGGCAAAGGGGACATAGGAATGTATTTTTCTTAGGATCCTATGAAAGGGAGACAGTCGAAAGTGTACTTTCTAAACTATCGACGAGCATAGGTTTCGAGATGATCGAAAACCCGGGCGAGAACCAGGAAAGGTGGAGAAACACTCCCGTGTCCGAGCGTATTGACATCTTTATGAAGTGGTTAGG
Source organism: Fusarium gaditjirri (assembly GCA_013266175.1). Taxonomy (NCBI): domain Eukaryota; kingdom Fungi; phylum Ascomycota; class Sordariomycetes; order Hypocreales; family Nectriaceae; genus Fusarium; species Fusarium gaditjirri. The sequence continues at coordinate 38,799 of JABFAI010000317.1, forward strand.
AGCGGCGTGTAACAAAGACTCGCTCTTCATTGTTGACGACATCGAGGCCTTCGGCTACACTAAGATCCCAACCATCCTGGGGTACCCGGCACACCACGCCTTGGTCTCTACTCGAGATTCCAACTTGATATGGACAGGTCGATACTTTCGAGAATTTCGACTACCTCCTTTAGGATACATTGATACGGTCAAAATCCTAGAACGCACACTTGAAAGCCTCTCGAGAGATTCAACCTATCGGAATGATCTTGATCTGGTTGCTCATCGGGTCCAAGGCCATCCTCTTGCAGCTCGAAATGCCATGCCATTCATCATGCAATATTTGCCTACCTACGACAGTCCCAACGCCGCATTTGCAGACCTCTTTGCTAGCGACGATCCTGAAGAGCGAAAACTATTTCTCAAGTTCAACTTTGAAGACCGTTCGCTATGGGCCGCTTTCAATACTTCTCTGGAGCGTCTCGAGTTTCAAAAGGATCACCTGAGTGCAGCGAGCCTTCTTCAAATCCTTCCATTCTTATGCTTTCACAATGACTCTGTGGACGACTTTTTCAAGATGGACAAGCGCTGTCTACGCGAGTCTAAAGAAGAGCTTTCTGATATAGTGGTGCTTCAGTCTGGCTTCGCGGTCATATCTAGTGAGCTCTTCAAGCTGCGTGGCGTGTCATTCTATCTTTATAACGACACATCCAGCCGCACTAAAGCCCTTAACATCCACCCCCTGATGTCCCAGTATATGCTGTTGCATATAGACGAGCAGAGAAGAATCAGTCTTATGAGACAAGTATTACAGCTATTCTATAACTTAGTAGCTATAGCCGCAGAACGAGAAGTACAAATAAAACCTCATGTCCAACACTGTATACGAGTGTGTCGAGGACTAGGGGTATCGCCGAACGACTTGGATCTCGCAGATCGCGTCATGAAGTGGGTTTCGGGGTTACTTGAGGAAGGAGAAGAGGCACAGGAGCTTGGGGATTCAGATGAGGGGGGAGAAAATCCATTTGATGACCCGGTCGAGCTACTCCAAGAATCAGTCGACGAGTTCGTCACACTTTGTTTTGGAATGAGAGAGAAACTGCATGGCTATGGGAACTTAATGTCAGAAGGCTCGGCTGCATATAAGATGATAGTGGATTGCAATACTGCCTATAAGGAAGTACGGAGGCATCTGGGAGCTCATGAAAGCGTGCCCGAGTCATGTAAGCCCGATCTTGCCGAAGCCATCACTGTGTTTCAAGACATGGTCAGGTCGCTTAGCATATACCCAGAGTTCATTCTAGAGCTGGAGGACTTCAGAGGACGCTTACAACAAGACCAGTGAGTGTCTCTAATAGTCTAATAGACAACTAAGCCTGGCATATTTCGAACCTTAGAATCTCCTATAAACAAGATAGCCTCCTCGTTCCGATGAGTTGAATATTAAGGACAATACCCCGCAGATGTCGGCCATAAGGTATCTCCGAGCTTATTGTGCATCTGCAGGATAAGGTGGATTTCATTGGCACGGAAAAACTGATACCGGGCATGTGACATGAGTCCTGGGGCGGCTGAAGCTGAAGGCATCGCTCAGGTCATCTCAGGCAAGCTGTCTTCTCTAAACCCTCAGTCCAGTCAGAATATTAACCATAAAATCCCAGACGAGGGGACAATATTGTAACCAAAGCCAGAGATCTGCGGCTTTTCTACAGGTTCGACTTCCTGCGGCTCAGAAACGGCCCCTCGCGGTGAATCACTACTGCGACCTGCATCGAATGTCCCCAACCTCCTAGAAACATGGAACCACTGGGAGGCGATACAGCAAGGTTCATCCGACTTTTGCTGTCTTTCCAGTGCCAAAAGGTGCCATGTGACCTACTGATTCGTGCGTGCGAGTCCAGGCCAACTTGGTCATCCACTGGAGAAATCATTGATAGACTCCCTCTGGAGGCGGGGGTTTCCGAATGGCTAGTGGACTTCTATGATGGCAACAAACCGTTTTCCCATGGTATAGAACTGGGAAGCTACAAGGGATATATCAACTATACCGTGGAGATCGACGGGATAGCCTACCTTGAAGTGACAACTGGAGGACAGCCCGACCTTGAAGTCATCGAAGAACGCACCTTGGCCCGAGAACGTATCGCCATTATTCTACAGGCTTTCCCTTCAATCAATGCCGAGATTATAGGAGAGGAGATCATCGAGAGGCTCATGGATGTTGTGAAGACTTCTATCCTGCCATTGCTCTCGTCTCTTACAGAAGCTGATATTGAAGATTGGCTGTTACCCGAAAAACCCAACGAGCAAGTTATCCAGCAACGAGATTGCCAGCTTAGCTTTCGTCTAATGTGTCGTGATAGGAGAGAACTCTTCTTGATTTCCATTGTCGAGTTTCTATATCAAGTAATTGATAGATTTGAAATCGAAAATCCGCTCATTCCCTTGACACTGCTAAGACAACTGTCTAGCGTTATTTCAAACGAGGCGACCAATATCTCTATCGTCTTGAACATAATCTCTCAGGTCCTCGACGCTTACGACAGCAACGATGCTCTGGAGTCTAATTTCTGGTCCTCTGATATTAGGGTCGATCAAAGAAGTAACGCTCTGATCGGGCACAACATGGCGATGCAATTGTCTAACAAGGCATTATTGGCCCAGTCGAAGGCGCCTTCAGAGATACTGGCACAAGCTTTATCCAATTGGCGACCTTTATCCTTGAACAATGCGTCCACGATGGAATACCTTGCGGCAACTAGTCTTTGCAGTCAATCACAACTAGACACAATTGAAAATCCACCATTCTCTACAGTTGACACCTCGGCATTGCGAGGGCTCCTACTCTCGAGAAGCAAACGGTGTAAAGACGCGGCCAAAATCCTGAACTCCTCGATGGAGGACATCACTTCCCGATATGGACCAACGTCGATGCATCTTGGGATAGTCACCGCTGAGCTTGCCAATTGCTATAACATTCTCCAACAAGAGAATAAAGCAGAAGATTGTCTCAGGAAAGCACTCCAATCACGACTGGAAAGGAGTCTCTCAACTCGGCGCGACGGAATCTACCTCAGATTAGCCTTGGCCGACTCTTTGATAGGACAGGCTAGATACAGTGAGGCGCTGCCAGTGCTCGAGAGCATCATCGACAGCCCCAACATATCAGCAACATTTCGCATGATGAGCGCGCTTCGTTTAGCAAAGTCTCGACGTAGGATGCACGAGGATCCCCAGAGAGCCTTTGAGCAGAACAGCCCACTCTGGGCTGGTCTCCCACTACTTCGTCATGTGCCTGATGTTCTTGCAACGGAATATGTCGAAGAGCTTGCTTGCAATATTTCTGAAATACCTAAAGTACAGCCGGGAAACTCAATGAAACCAAAGGAGCTAATAGAAGCGGTAAACTCTGCAAAGTTCAGATCAAGCTTCCTTCCAGACAGCCCATGCTGGGAGTGGTATAAAGAAGTTGAACAAGAATATTTAGGAGACATCACAAAAGCTGCAGAGGCAACTAAAGGAAAGCAAAGAGACGATGGATCACGAAAGGAAGATGAGAGTGAAATGAGAACATCAGATCCCTCCCGGGTTTCTTACGAGGTTCATATTCCAGATGAGGATTTCGAGGGACCTTGGTCAGAGAGATTAGTGTTGTCATTTGGTATGAACACCGGTACTTTCATACAGCTTGGGCCCAAACTAACAGCCATAGATGGTGGAGGGGTTCGCGCTCTTTCCAGTCTCTTGATTCTGAAGCGCATCATGCACCGAATTATGGTGCTTGAGCGAACTCACCCCGACGGCCCAGCCTACTTAAGTCGCGATTCTATCTGGACTACAAGAGATGAAACAGGAGTACCCGAAGCACCAGAAGAGTCAGACAAGCTTGATGGTTTTGTTCCCTGTCACTACTTCGACTACGTGGCTGGGACATCAACTGGAGGGTAGGTAGGAAGCGACCTAAGTTGGAACATAAGCTGACAATTGCCAAGTCTGAACAGCATCATGCTAGGCAGGCTACGAATGTCTATCAATGAAGCTATCGATAGTTTTATCCACTTTGGCAACAGTGTTTTTGGTCAAGCTCAATTGCTCCATGATGGCCCACGAGACAAATATTCAGCTGTTAGAGCTGGCGATGCTTTCAGAAGTATCATTTCGAACAGGAGTTTCTATGCAGGATTGGATGATATGGCCATAAACGAAGGTTTTACGGAGTACCGAATTGGAACTCGAACGTTAGTTCAGCCGTGAATTCCTGTTCACTTGATAACTGACATCTCAAAAGTATGGCCTTGTCCTTGCCCAATGAGGAGGGTGTTCAAGATGCTCACGTCTGGAGAAGTTACGATAATCCTTATGGCAATCAATGGCGGGACAGGGAAACCCACATGGCCAAGATTTGGGAAGTTGCGATGGCCACTTCCGCCACTCCAGGCTACTTTAAACCAACAGAGATCAACGGTGTCACATTCCTGGATGGATGTTTGGTGGCGAATAACCCTTCATACAGGGCCCTTCACGACGTATTATCAATTCACGGCAAGGCTCCCGTCGTTTTTGCCAATATCGGGACAGGTAGTGAAGGCGTAGTACACCGAATCGAGACGAAATGGCGTGATCTTCCTTGGAGAGATAGACTTCGATTTCAGCAAGGGAGCATCATGGAGTATACCATTGACACTGACAGTGAAACCAGGAAATGGCTAGACCTTAGCGAGCGTATGGGGCTAGAAAAGGCATATAGGCTCAGTGTCGAAGGAGATCTGCGAACGATTCCCTATGACGACTGGCGTCCAGCCAATACGGGGAGGAAAACTTTCCAGAAGATCACAGATCTCACCGAAGAATATCTCAGCAACGATAAGGTGAGAGATATTATCAGTAACATTGCTCATGAGGCTGTTCGGGTTCGACGTGCACGAGCAATAACAGAGCGATGGAAAGACTTTATATCAGATGAATAGCTCCGCTAAGACTCAGGATCTTGCGTCGAATCGAATCATCTAGGTGTGGACCTCTATGGTGAAGGATTTGACATCATCTACTATTAGTGAAGTAGGCGATAGTCACTTTGATCGTCGATCAAGATATAACTTTATCTATCTCGAATTTGGCATTTTGTTAAATGCCTTCGGTCGGCGATGTTTCTATAAAAGGTTATATATCAGCTAAATTATAGAGACATTCTTAAATGCACCGTCTTTCGCTAGTTGATCGTCAACGCTTAAATTCAACTAGTTGTAAACAGCTGACAGTATGCCGGTCCCCCTATGGCAGTTAATGTATATAAATGACTGATCTGCCTTCCGTAACATCATAAGTTCATGCCAAAGATTAAAATTCGCCTCCTCGCCCTCTCTCTCCATCCGATTAAAGTTATTTATCTGTGTACCAAAGATCTCTTTATGCTTAGGTGTGAGAGACCATTTCTCAAGGCGTCCAAGTGATTCCCACATACTGATGCTCCAGGTTTTGCCAACTGGATTTCCATCGTCCTTTACGCGCATATACCTATTTGAGAAGCAGCCGAAGTGCTGGCTGTTCTTGCTAAGCTCCTCCATACCGCTGTCAAGAGTTGGTGTGATCTCTGTGTTGTATGATTTAATCTCTGCTGGTGTACTGTTCTCCCATACTTGCCCGGAGCGAATAAGGCAAAGGTTTTCGTGGGGCTCAACACAGATAAGCTTTACACGGGGGTCTGATACTTCTGACTCGTCTTTGAGAGATGGCTGGCCATCTGGTTCAAGAGTGTCTGTCTATGACCTCGGAATTCGGTCTCGAGCCGATCCCCAATACTCATAGGTATCCGTATCACTACTCATTGACTCTACGATGACTGAGTAGCCCTCTGGATCCGGTAGAGCAAATATAGTCTCCGTATCAGTAATCGGGACTGTGTACAGCTAATTACTCCGATGTCGGAAGCAGGAGATAGCCCTCCGTACCACCAATCTGCAGGCAGTGCTGCTTCCCATTTTCGATAGGTTGCCACATCTTTGAGATGGTTTGGAATCGCAGGCTCCAAGCAGGTTCGTTTTGGAGTGCTACACGAGTATTAATACAGTTATCAACCACTATAAATAAATTTTGAGGTCGTATTGGAAATAGGTTGAAACAGTTGAACATACCTTGAAATAGTCATGTTTTAGTTAGTGAGACCGTGCTAGTAAGCGAGGAGATTGAATCTTGGATTCGTAAAGATTGAGGTTAGATAGAAGATAACACCCTTTAAAATATGCGAAAAAGAATTGAAATATCCTTATAAATACTATCATATTGCATTTTAGAGCTAACTCGGTATTCCTTTGTACAAGACGTTGATTTCCCATGAAAAACAAAATCGCTTTTTGCAGTGTTTCGCTTGACGCTGTTGACGCTGGAAGCGAGGTGGGTCACCTGCACCTCGGGCGAAGTCTAGACCAAAAGTCAATCTTTGCACTGAAGATTAGCGGTGAACGTTGACAGTGAAGCTAACGATAGCGGCGCTGTTGACGCTGAAGACGCTGAACATCATCGCGTTGCCACATAATCTTAGGTAAACACTTCTCTTTAGACCATGCGTAAGTATAGAGCCGGGGTTTTCACGTACCATCATCTTAATAGATATAAAGACTTTTAGTTTGCATAAATACGTTCTTGTCTTGTTGGTGAACAACTAATAAACAAGTATTGGCGAATTATTACCAAGCCAACATGGATCCCAACTCTGCACCAAACTCTTCCAACGACAAACAAGACAAAGTCGGCATCTACGTCGTCCAGCGATGTCCCCGCAACCTAGATCTCGAACACAGCGTCCAAACAGCAATTGAAGAGATCGCGACAGCAGCAAAGGCTGGAGCCAGCCCAACAGCTTCAAGCTCGCATATCAATCGAATCAGAGACGCTGAGAGAGAGAATAACATTGAGTTCATTCTTGGGTTCAACGAGAGAGCCCGAGAAACTGATCTATAACAGCGTCGCCATGATTGGCCGGGATGGTTCTCTTCGTGGTGTCCATCGCAAGCTTACGCCTACCCACGCTGAGAGACTCGTCTGGGCGAATGGGGATGCGCAGGGTCCCAGGGCCTATGATACTAGCTCTGGTAGGATTGGAGCACTTCCATCCTCTCGTCAGACAAGCCCTGCACAACGAAGATGAGCAGATCCAAATCGCCCTATGACCTGGCATGCCCTCAGCACATCAAATTGCTTCTCGACAATATGCGTTCGAAAGCAGATGCTTTGTCGTCGCTGCAGCTTCGTACCTGGACAAAGAGTCTGTCCCGCCCGAGTTGTTGGAAGCCTATGTCAAAGGTGCTGGGTCAACGCATCTCTTCATCGGCGGTTCAAGTGTGATTGGTCGGGATGGGGAGTATATTGCAGGTCCTGGTTCTGATACAGAGTCGTGGGTAGTTGCTATCGATATTGGGCATACCATTGCTTATAAGCACGATCTTGATGTCGCAAGGCATTATGGCAGACCGGATATCTTCAAGCTGTTGGTAAACGGAGAGGGAGATGGACGATGATTTACACATATAGTATTCAGAATAGAGCTAGGTTCCATCCGCGGTATTTGGAGACATCCTGCCATGCCACCGCCCTTGGCCCGTTTACTGTCCAAATCTCATCCAGAATGTCAACACAAGCATCAACATTCTTGAACCTCCTCCACTTACTCATCGCCACCAATCTGTTCCGAATCACACTGGCTTGTCTCGCATTCTCAGCTCTCCTACCAGCAACAAAAAGCGGGAAGAGTAGAGAGCATTCGGCGAATGCGCCTTGGGGTATTCTGTCTGATAGAGTAGAATAGCCTCAATATGCGTCGAAATTCCTCCAAGTACTACGTTGGTGACAGCTTGTTGCGGGAAGCGTTTTCGCAAAACTGGCTCGAGGTAGATGAATGCCGCGCTGCCGTAAGTTTCACTCGGCAAGGCGAGAGGTTCATCGCTCATCGCTCGTGATACCATGATACCAGGTTTGCACTTCCACCCCGTAAGACCACTGGCAATTTCGTACGCCTTTTGTAACATCTCCTCGTTAGGCAATGTGCCGAGAACACTTATCTCGGACAGGTAGAAGATAATCCTTGGTGCATAGGCGCAATATGGATCGGCCAATGCATCATCACTTGACATCCAATAATCCCCAGTTAGCAAGGACTTCCGATCAAGGGATATATTCGTCAGACTATCATGGTACGCGAAGAAGCGTAGTGACCACTTTGCTTCGAAGCTCAAGTTTGTACAACCACGTATTGAACCAAGACATGCTGCTGCGCCGGCGACGTGACATGTTCAGCCAACGCTCGTTCCATCCGAGATGGTCTCAAGAGCGCACATGTCCATTGCGATAGCGAGGCGCATTTCGCTTGTTAGGCTGTTGTCTTGATCGAGGGAATTTCTGAACGCTGTCAAGACGCGGCCACGGTACTGGAGAGATATGTCGTTGAAGTTTGGGTTGCACATCGCGAGAGGTGTCGATGACAGTGCATTTATGGAGTCCAAGAGGACTGGACTAGTACCGAGATAAAGCAGTTGCTCTCAGTGTTGGTGGATAGCATCTGTGCCAGAGTCGTCGTGTAGTACCGCAACATACTCCTTCGACCTATGCTCAGATCCACAGAATGTCTATCATCCGGGCGAACCATATCCACAGGCTCGATGATACCTTTATGTGCATCAGGGTACTTTCATAGCACTCCTAGTAGGAGGTGACTTTCTGACCTGCCGGGGTGCTTAGTACTGCAGTCTCCACAAACAGGCACTCAGGTATCGCACTTCTCCCTGCGCTGCCGACATGTCAAGCACCCATACTTCTGTCGCGTAAAAGGTTTCTTAGTGCGCTTTTTCGCTGGTAATGCCGAGGGAGAGTCTAGACTGCTGGTGGATATCGGGGTTTCGGAAGGGCTGGCATTACTGCCAAGGTTGCTGTAGTACCGCTATGGCAGTGCTTAAGGTGAGACGCAAAGGGGGAGAAGAGAAGATGAGTGGAACGTGAATCAGCACCTGGCTATGGACACGCAATATCCGCTAACTCGGTATATTGCGGTATTGACGCACCAAGTCATCTCTCAGAAGAGGTCGATAACCCAAGCCGAAACATCCCCATCGCAATTGGTGCTACAATCATATTGAGCATCATCACGGTAATTGCTTGGAACATTGGTCTTGTGTATGTCATCAAAGACGTTCAAGGACTTATTGCTTCAGGCGCTCCGATCATGGAAGTGTATAACCTCTAGGCTCGTAGACAGCAACAATCTAGGCGGTCTATTACATCCTCGACTTCTATCATATCATTCTCAGCCTTTTCGTCTTTTCATCTCGGATTCGGCAGGATGAGCTGAGAAGTATTTGGATTCGCAGTGCCGAAATGAGAGGGTTTCCCCGCGGGGAAGATGCGGTGCAGTTGGTAGAGGGATTCCGGCTTGGTGGTTCTTATCTCGTTCCCGCCTCGTTCCCTGCCCTGCTCGCACGCTTTTCCCTGACACAGATCTATTCCCTATATGCTTAGTCTTTTGACGATTCCAGGTAGTGGACATACTACTAAGAGCCCTGGTTTTCACTAGGTAGTATGTGGAGAATCAGACTGAGGGTTAACAGTGGTTGTGAGCTGTGCCTCGTTTAATTGCTAGCCACTACATGTGCCACCTCGTTCTATCTCGTTTAAAGCCATCCATCATCCGCTGTTGTCCACCTCGGCGCATATTGACCCGCCCACTAATTAACGCATCATGCGCCAAGTTGCGCATTGAACAAAAGAGAGCATTGATGTTTTGCCTTGTCTATTACTGTCTGGGTCTCATCAGAATAGGTGGAACCTCTGAACCTCAGGTACGCTGAAAGACAGCCACAAGCAGTGGAAACCCCAAGGAAAGCAACGTGAAGCTCGTCAACGATGAAGCTTCATTATCGTCATCATTACGTCCGGTCTCGTCAGGAAAAAGATGCCCTCTTATTGTGTTCGTCCCCGTACCCCATCCCCCCCACATGTCTTTCCTGGTAGCTGTACCTGTTCCAGTGACATGAGCCTCTGTACCTGTGTACCATTCCGCCATTACGTCCGCTGAGTATCCATTTCCCATACAGTAAGAAGCGTAATAGTGTCTCATTGTCTCTGCATCCTGCGACTCTTGCCCGTTTGAGCAGCTAGCTTGTGCACAGCTATCGATGTGTTTGCTGACGGCTTTCGCTTGACCGTCGTCGGAAGCACAGTAGCATTTCTCTTGGTATGGTGCGCCGCAGTTTAGGGCGCTGCCGACATCAGCGTTTGCGTTGTTGGGGCGGAAGAGACATGGTCGGATGCATTGGTCGACGTCGCTTGGAATTTCACGGAAGATGTTGACTGTTTGAGAGAGAGACTGAGTAGCGAGGGCGAGCGCTGTAATTATTCTCATGGCCATTGGAGTCATTTGAAGATGATAATGATCAGACTGAGGCGTTGATGATTGTTATGCAACGATAAGAATTCAATATTGAAATAAAATGGGCTTGAAGAAAGATGCATTCACCCTGGTGCATCTATGTCAGATTCTGTGCGGCGTAATCAACTTTATCTGCAAAATCCAGGCAATGACTCTTCCCCTCATGCGCATTGGTAGGCATCAGGCCATCAGGGCTGTTGGCGGTTGCGTGACCAATCACAAGGTTTCTTCCCTGCCAAGACTGTAGATCTATGTTTCAAAGCCCTGTAGCTTCATTTTCATCACTGTCATCACCAACACATAACTATAAATATCTTACAGATTAATAGCGACGGATTGTTTGTTGGTCGCGGGAATGTTTGAAATATATGGCTGACTCGTGGGGAGATGGAGCAGAGTCAACTAATTAGAGTCACCAGTGGCGAGCACTGATCTGGTCAGCCTTGGTCGCTGATTTCGCGCAACTAGGAAATAGCGCGCTTCCTTTGGGGGAAAGTCTTTTTTGTAACTGAATGAGATCTGGCATTTCAGCTGGGCCTTGCGTGGAAATTCAGATAGAGGCTAAAAGATAGCTGTCGTATGTGCCATGAGTTGAAACTATCAGTCAAAATCAATGGAGACGACTATTATTCACAAAGAGGCCCTTTATATATTTACACATTCCTGTTGCAAATGACGTATGGTTCGTTTATCTGCCCTTGATGCTGGTACATCCCTGCAGTGTAGCTGGCAGCATTATGTAATTGATGCCACTATAAGATGACTTTTAAGATGACAGCCAAGCCTTTTTGAACTTCAACCTTATATATCACCGCCCTGTACAGGAGTTTTTGTTCGGTAGGTCAAGATGGCACACAAACAATGCCTGCTCACTCACACCCTGTAGATAATCCACATCAACGCATTCCACTTCATCGCCATGGATGTCTCTCCAGAAGCTGCTGCAATTATCCAGCGCAAGAAGGCGCAGTACTGTCGCTTCGCCGACTCGAATCAATGGGGCCGCTTCGACAGCATCATGCTGCCCAACGCGACCTTTCTCTTCCACAATCCCGATGGCAGTGTGATCGCAAAGGGTGACATCGAGTACTCATGGTCTTCGACGAAGGACTGGATCGCTTTCTTCGAGAATGAGTTCAAGACGATGCAGACGATTCATATTGTCGGACCAGCTGAGATGGAGCAGATTGCGCCTGATGAAATCAAAGCTATCTGGGCTGTTACATATCACGCTGGCACAAAGGAGCACGAGGGAGGGGTTCATGGAACGGGCGGTGGACATTATCATGAGACGTGGAAGAAGGTTGGTGATGATTGGTTCATGGAGAGCCTGAGGATGGAAAGACTCTATTGGAAGGTATTGAGTGTTTAATAAGTTCATTTTCAGGCGAATACATATATCTACATCTAGGAAGAGCCGTTCACGCCGTTGGTGCCATTAGACTTCTTGGACTCAGAACCATCCTCGGCATCAACACCTCTATACTCAAAATACTCACTCCATTCGCCATTATTGATCAAACCTTGAGCCAACCTCTTCTCGTAGAAGATAGCAAACTCACAGCCCTCATCTGACTCGGGCGATGGGTCGCGAGGTGGGTAAATAATTATAACACCTTCTGTGATGCGGTCGAGTAGATGACGGTATGTAGCTGGCTTCGCAAAGCCAAAGTCGGCCGATGTGATGTTCGCATCGCGATGGTCAGTCTGAAGAATCGACAACGGGGGTTGCGCATCGACACGGGTGTTTAGTGACGTCTTGTCGCGAACGGTAGCGACCATCTCGAGTGTCTTGTCAAGGTTCTCTTGCGTAACGCTGTTGGTCAAGCGTCGAATATACGACGCCAGCTCTGACAGCGACCATTCAGACATGATCTGCGCGACTGTTGGTTGCGTGACAGGTGCCGTGGGAGATGTCACAGCGAACATGACGTTATGCTGAATGCGGGGTGGCACCTTTGGACTGTGCATCCGTCGTCTCATGTCAATCGCTTCACACCAGTATAGAGTCGACTTCGGATCGGGGTTGAAGACGGGAGCTCGAATACGCGTGAGATTGCGCCAGATGAAGGCTGAGAAGGCATCGTATGTCGAGATCCACGTTCCGTCGGTCGGCGTGGCCTTGGCTTTGAGCTCGGTTGCTTTGCTCTTGGGGAGGTGGAATAGCAGAGACACGCCGACCTGGTGAGCGGGATGGCGCTCTGGGGGAGCTGGACCATCGATCTTTTGATCCTCTGGAGGTTCTTGCTTGATGAGGCGCGAGACGTCGAGGCTCAGAGGATCCCAGCTTGGATGCTTGGTGCCATGGACATCAGCGTAGCAGTTCTCAGCTAGCTGATGAACGAAACCCGCCCAGCCCATGACATCGTTGGTGTAGTGATGATGGTGAATGTTGAACACCAACCCACCTCTGATGAAGTTGGCCTTGAAGGCTGACACGACAGGGCTGCTATCAGGATGTGCTTCAGGCTTCTCGCCGTATGTCATGGGCGGTACACTCCATTGCTCAAGATCACCAAGCGTCACAGCGCTAAAGTTTGTCTTCTCAAGATCCTCAAAAGAAGGATACTTGTCCGCATCCTCAGGTGCATCAAGCCACTGCACAAAGAAGCGAACAGTACTATCCTTCTTCTTGGTAAAAGAGTGACCACCGCCCGGATCCTTCTCAATGGTTCCACAGTAGTGTCTCGCCTGAGCCAGCGTCCTCTCCAGCCCAGCCTTGAGAATCTCAGCGGTTCTTTCTTTCTCCGAGTCGTCTAGCTTGAAGAAGAGAGCGTAGTTGTTGTAGCTGCATACTGTGAGGTAGTCGAGCGTGGTAACCTTGAGCCTCTCCTCTTCGGGGTCGTTCTCCCAACCCAGTGGGTGAAGATGGTAAACCTGTTGCTTGGGCATGGCGTGGGGCGCTTTGTGTATTCAGGTGAGAGTGCGTGTGAAAGTGTGCATGATGGGGAAGAGTATGGGTGTGAGATTGAGCTGGATTTATGAGCCTGGTAGCCGAGAGTGGGTTCTCTGCAGGACGGTTTGGTGACCTTTTTCTTTGTCTTAGCTGAGTATCCTAAGAAGTTATCGAGATCTTCCAGCATTGGCAGTGAGGTATTTGCTATTGAAAGGATGGTGCATAATGTGTTTCTGTCTGCATGGACGAAAAAGTTGAAACAAGTCTTGGGAATAACCAACGGCGGTACGCAAGGAAGTGGCCTGATCCTTCAATGCAGCCAACGCATTGACTGTTCTTGAACCAACGCAGCGTCACTGATACCAGGGGCCTAGTACTCCGACACCTTCCCAAGGAATTCAAGTGCCGATCATCTGCAGATTTCTGATGAAGATGTTACCAATAATGCCAAGTTAGCCAAGTTTATGCAACGCCAACAGGGAACCAGGGGTGAAGGAACTAGAAAATTGGGAGCGGGACGTTGACGGGAACTAATAAAAAGCCCGCGCCTTTAGGTTACCATGCCATGCAAGAGATCAGACGTTGAGAGCGTTGGCTAGTAACAAAGTCAATAAAATCCTGTCAAAAGGTTCATGATAGGAATGAAATGGGGGCCGGTGTTCACGAGCAACTATCTTGGCCTGCAGACGAGTGTGACACTTCTGGTAACGCGGTAGACAGCATATGCATCTATTTAGATTTGTTAAGGATCTGCCCTGCTGGAACAGTTTTTGAAGGATGCAAATTGCAGTGACTGATCACATGTAGTTGGCTCACCCCTGCTTGCGTTTTTTTCTCTTGGTGGGTAGGGGAACCTGAATCCCTCCATCGGGTGCCGTTTTCCATGCTGAGTCGCAGTCTAGACAATATCTGCTGCTGCTCCCAAGGACGGACTAGTTTGATACCGTAGGGCTGTTAGTCCTTTGCAAATTCACGCTTTAGTCTCTTACAATTAACGCCAGCGACTAAGCTCGCAGGGCTTGGGCCGAGCCTAGCCAGCCAGGAACAGGTCATAAACTTAATTGCTCCCTTGAACAAGGAAGTGGCATGAGTTTTAGCCGAGGTTCCACAATATGGAGTTCGTTCCTAGCCAAGTTGGCTATTCTCACCCGGCGCCACTACCACCAAGGTCCCGAGGAAACTTCTCAGCAGGGGAATAGTACAAATGGCAAGGTGATGAGCAGGGATGAGCGCTGATCAATTCACGGATTAAGCATGCCTGATTTGACGGAAGTGTTCCTAGCTTCCTCTTTCGTCTCTCGCCTCGGAAGATTTGGCCCAATTTACCGACAGATCAGCGAATCCATGTTTCAGGACCGCCGCGTAGTTTTTCTGCAGATGGATCAGTACAGGGTAAGTTACGGACTGTTGGCAACAAGATGTCGAAAACAAGAGGGTATCTACAGCATCAGCCGGCGTGGCAGCTATACGTGCCGTCAAGTGGCCCTCCCCGGCCGTGGAGGGGGCCACGTTCAACTCGAAGCTCTGTCAAACACTGGAGCTCGTAACTACTCGCGTACTGAAGCGTATTGATAGGTCCAACGTCAAAGCAGATTTGCAACGTCGTGTCGAGTGATCATGTCAGCAAGCTGTCACCAGAACATCAGGGGGAAGAAATGAAAGATCAGTGATGGGGAGCTCGAGTCTTGCCTGACTGGGGTTGAGACTGTCCTCCCAGCGTGGAATTTATACACCACATGTGCACGACAATCACTCAGCTTTGAATAGGCTGCTTCGGTCAGCCATAGCCGCCAAGCTTGCGCGAGCTATATCTATTTCTCCTGGCGACGTTGAGCCAAGCAAGCCGCTTTCATCGTACGGAGTTGACTCGCTGATGGTGGTTGAGTTGAGGAACTGGATCAATAAAGAATTCGGCTCAACCGTTGCTGTTTTCTACATCATGGGAAATGTATTTATTGCAGGGGTTGCAGAGGTTGTTGAGAGTCGGACTTCGAAATGGGCCAGTTTGTAACCAAGGCGTATTTCTTATCGGAGTAACACCCACCAACTCACTAACTTGCATAGACTGGTCAGCAGAGATAAAGATGGTGTTAGAAGGCTGGATCTGGAACTGGTACCATCGGGGCACTGTCAAACATAGCCACAGTAAAAAGAAGTTTATTCAATCTGAAGACCTTGGTAAATACTAGAAACTCCTAACTCATACATCAGGCCTCAAACAAGCCAATAAACTCCTGTAAGTTTGCTGTATCGCGAGCAAACTGCTCAGGCGTGGTCCAACTCATGTTCCCACCTTCATCGCCCTTCAACCAGCAAAAGGTATAACCCCCACCTTCAGGATACCGTGCTAACATGCGTGCACGCTTCTCCTGGCCCGGATACGGATCACCCCCCATCAACTCATTGCATATATACAAGTCCTGCTTAGGCAGCCACTGCTCATAGAACTTGCGAAAGACCTCAAGATCATTGATAGTCGTGGCTTGAGCAACATGTCGACCCCACCAGATCCCGTTTCTCTCCGTCGAGCAGTATTCGATGCGCAGAATCTCCCACAGGAAGTCAACTCTACCTCCTTCATAAACGCATCGCCTCTTGTATGTGCCCGAGTCAGAACCAAGCTCAATGTTGAAGTGCTCGGCAGCAACTTTGTACTCAACGGTAAAGAACTTGACGACGCCTGGGTTGGGGTCTTTACCAAAAAGCTCGACGTTGATCAAAACACTCTCCTTGTGTTCAAGAGCACTCATCAGAGTCGCGTAAACCTTCTTCTTCCCGGTGTAGTCAGTTGGGGAGTCTCGTGCGCCCCAGGTGATCTTTCTAATGTCGTAGCCAAAGTGCACATGGTCGCCCTCCTTAACCAATCGGCATTTTTCTTTACCGCCGCGCTCAGTTACGTAGTTGATCATGGCGACTTTGGCCCGTCCAGGCGCGGGGTCATTGTTCTCAAAGGTGGAAGTGGTAACGTGAAGCGCTTCCCCTTTGTTGATGGCATTCTCAAAAGCTTTGACAACATTAGGCCGACGGATAAAATCCACCGTGTCTCTCCCGTCTCCGTATGTGAGGCCTGTTACTGCCGCCCTGCTTGGCGTTAGTTTTGTTTGGGCGTTTGGTTTGAAATAAAGCTTACATATTGGTTGAGGTGATGAGATCGATTAAACTGTTCAATTGATATTCTCTGATAATTGATGAAGAAGTGTTGAGAACTGTTGAAAGGGAGGTGATAGCAGAGAGGACTCGAGGGTCTTTTAAGTCTGTTGCATCGTGGTCCTTTATCTGACGACTTCAATAAGCAGGTGAAAAACACCTCAGCCAGCCACAAAACCAAGCCTTAAATCCCAGCCAGCCATAAGACCCAGCCAGCCACAAAACCCGGCTAGCGAAAAATAAAAGATATAGGGCACAATGAATGTGTGTGAACAGTACGGAGCTAAGTCTTTGGCCGGAAGTGGGCAGGCTATACGCAGAGGGATAGGTGAGCCTGAGACACGCATATCTCGGCAATAAAACCCAGCCAGCCACATAACCAAGCTAGCTAGGAGATTCCTCGTCAACTTTAATGTTTTAGAGTTAGATACTATGCAGTTTAATCATAAAGAGACGGGCTGGTTGTTGTAAAGTCAGATTTTAAGAAGAATTAAGGGGGGGTGGCTGCATGGAATGGAATGGGATGTGCGGCTGATAGATATTCTTTATGCTTAATCTAGACTTTACAGCCAGCCACAAAGTCCACATCCGTCAATAAACAATCGCGTGAACCAATTTGGGTAATGTTAGCACGTAGGCGTACCGTAAACGGCTGAGCGATGTACGGCGTCTTCCGAAAGACGATGGCCTGATCGAGATATTACATAGTGTGGTTGGAAGGTTTGCGCTATTGACCAATCTTTTTCAATACGCATCCTGTCTCCTTAGCCTTCAATGACTGGCTTTGGTTCCTCGCGAGCGCTATCTGAACAGTCTAGTGATCTTCCCCCGCTGCCGTCCAATAGTGGCTTTCTTAGCGCAAAAGCGGTCTGGGGCTGACGACCAGTCGCCTCCTGGAAGACAGAGCGTAATGGATTGTTTCCGAGATCAGAAGGGTCTAGGTCTTCTTGTCTACTCGCTCTTTGATGGGGTCTCCACGTTCGGCTGGTTAGCCTTGGGGGATTTTGGGCACAATGTAGCAAATATCATGAGGTAGAATATCATTTCATCACTTGGAAGTAGGATCAAATAAAGTCAAAGGAGTCCGGACAGGCATATTAATCTACATATATTCTTGTATAAGATAAACTCCGTTCGGAGTATATACATGAGTAGTATAGGAGAATGGCAGTAACACCCAGAGGTGGACGGACAAGAATTGAACAAATTTTGCTGTGTCTTTTGCTACAGCGTGACAGGAATCCATTGCACATGGTGTTTGAGTAGTTCCTGATATAACTACCTGCATCGGGTTATTGGCCTAACCACTGCCATTAGTGTTGGGAATCCCAGAAACTCTTGCCGATAGCCTTACTCGGAATGCAGCGCTTCGGCCTCAGTTCTTTCCACGGCATTGCTGGCTAGGCAAGCAAGGACGGTCAGGGTGATAAGGGTGAGGGTTAATGTTCTTAGGTGGTTTCAAGGCTGCGTAGCTGAGGTATGGGCCGTCAGGAGCTGCAAGGGGCATTGCCAAGGCCCCTGAGATCATGGCGAGAAGGCTAATGGTGAAGAACTTCATAATGTAATGAGAGACTTGAGGTGAGATTGCAAAAGGAATGGACTGGTAAAGGCTGATACGAGGGAGAGAAAAACAGGATTAAAGGTAGAATAAATAGTTTTCGCAACGTCGTATTGCTCTAAGATGACAGTGGGGCCGTTGAACCTTATAAGGCTGGACGGTTATGCGTGTGGTCTTGGGAACGAGATATTGAGTTTTAACGTGTATAATTACAATTCGTGTCTTGGAAACTTAATTCAGCTCAACGGCTACAACTGCCGAAGTCGATGGCAACGATCTGCGCTTCGTGACAGCTCCAGTAACAGTTATGTAACGTGGCGTGAAGCTGGATGGCCTGATTAAATATTAAATCATATTCATTATTATTCTCGTGCACTCAGCTACCCGGTTAACTTTCAATCTCCACAATCTCCACCCCATGTTCCTGCTGAATTATCTCGCGACTCGTCGTTAGCATTTGAAGGTTCTCACAAACACCCTCCGTCGGCGACCCCAGTTTCTTCATCAACCGCAGGGCCGGAAGTCTGATACTCAAATCAGGACACTTCATTATTGTAAAGAAGAGCATCGGGGTATAGGCAAGTTCGAAGCTGGACTGTTTAGTTGACCTTTGACTTTGCCAGCTCGCTAGCTGCAGCACCTGGCGAAATGTCCCCATATGCTCTTTGTATCGGAAGTCGGCACATAATTCAAGATAAGAAAGTTTGAGACGCATAAAGAGTGATCTCTCTTGAGTTTGGTACAGCAAAGACGTCGTATCGACTTCGAGCTTTTCGAATAGCGTTTGCCAAGTTTGAAGGTGGGTGCCGACGGTGTTGTACTCTTCTGTCATGTCGAAGACAACTCCGCGGTGTCTCATGTGGCAGAGCCGTACCACCCGGTTGAAGATATCGTCCATCATGTATTGCGCATCCTCCATGCAGTAGAACTTGGTCGGTATCATATAAGTCAAGGCTGGCATGCTTTCGCTTTCTATGTCCTCTGGGCCGAAAAGCATGGGCACGGCGGTCATGCGTCTGAAGACAGGCATTAAATAGCGTCGAGCCCACGGATTGCTGCACTTTTCCATAATGGCAAGACCGTGTTGACAGTGTTTGAGTGCGATCTTGTTATTCGCAAGCAAGTACTCAACGCAGATAAACAATATGCACATGAGCAACACCAAAGGCTCGCTATCAATTGTCTTCAGCCGTTGGATTGCCGCTGTGTAATGCTGCAAAGCGAATCTCTCTGTATACGGCGCCACATTCTTCCCCTCGGAAGATTCAAACAACGAGCTTATCGATAAGATGGTATGTTTCACAACGACCTCCGACTCGCTGAGCTGCATCACGAGATGGGTCCAGAAGTAGCCATCCCTGGCGCTCGACAAACGTGGCGAAATAACACTGTGAAAATACCGAAGCGCCCTCTGTTCTTCGACCGGGAGCAAGGATTGTGAATTAATAGTAGAGACAGGCGGCAATAGCATCCGACCTTGCGCCACATCTCGCGGGTTGATCTTCTGCATAAGCGCGTAGCCGTCGCATTTCCGACCAGTGCTTGTGCAGCGGTGACAAGCGGGCTTCTTCTCGTCACATTTAACTCTTCGAATTCTAGAACGAGATCCATTAGAGCGGGCACTAGTGTTTCAGAGATTAATTCTGCTTACTTGCATGTTAGACAGCCTGTCTTTACCTTGCAGTGCGCTTGTCGCATGTTTTATCTCATGACGTTGGCGTAAGCACGACGGAGATTTTATAAACGAGGACGCCAATGATGTGGTGTTTTAGACGCGTTGAAGGATTCTGGGCCTGCTTTTAAGGAATACGGTTTTCGCTTGAGGTTTTCGGCGGGTTCGGCGCTGGTAGGAATATCATCCTTGTTTAGGTCGTTCTGTAATCTCCAAGACAGTCAGGATCGACGAGTAAGCTTGACCTCTTCGGGGACTAGGTGTTTCAAAATGCGAGCATGCCAATGAGATTAGCTCGGTTGCCTTTATATGGGCCTCGGCAAAGATGTACATAGCCAGGGTGCTTTATGGTATAATCTAGGTTAAGCAGGCGGTATTAACAATTACAACCTTCACAATATATATTCTCGCTCTTGCACCAGTCGTAGAGAGCATGTAGCTGTTCTCTGTAGATTTCTACATTTTAATAATTGCAATGGTTAAGAAAGGCAGTATTATTACTATCAATTTTACAGTATTGTAAGCCTCAGGGAACAGAGAATGGTTTGATAATTAATAAGTATAATGAATCGAAAGGTATCTTAAATATATATCAAGTTTACCTAAGTATTTACTTAACTTAAAAAGAACTCTTAAGTTTTCTGCCATCCCATTAATAAGATCGCATCTTATATAAAGGTACCATAGAACATCCACCCAAATACCTTGCCAGCATGATAGCATAAGCAACCAGCAAACCTGATCAGAAAACTGATCGAATTTGCCCATAGCCAGATACGAAAGAACCAGACTTTATGCCAGTACGAGTCGCCAAGCCACCATAAGATTTTGAGGCTGTCATTCAAGACGATGAGACAGACGAAAATATTTGAGAATATGTATGATGCGAGTAGAATTGTGCGAAACTCCATCATAGCGTCTGCTGTGGCGAGTACCTGGGGGCGCTTCTTCTCAAGCCTTACAGTTTCGTCTTCAGATGTTGCTCGGGCCAAAGCCTCTTGGTATTCCTTGTTTCTTGCTTCAGGAGCCTCGTTGCGCTGTGTATCAGCTGATCGAATGTTGGGGTCTTGGTCGGAAAAGGTAAAGCGACGCTCGATAGTCGCAGGCCGTGGACCATCTTGTCTCTGACCTGCCTCGGTATCTTCGTTTCGACTCTTCCTCCCCCAACTGACATCGTGCGTGTTGCTGAAAGCATAGATGTTGAGAATGTTGACGTAAGAGGATGATATGAAGAGGAACTGCGCAAAGGAGGTGAGAAGATGCCATGGATCAAGTGCCAGAAGAGCGCTGAGGATATAGACGCCAAACACGGAGAACCCAGCGACTATGATGGTGCTCTGTCCAATGTCCGCATAGAACTCCCCGATATAGGCATAGTTGCTGGATCCAGTATCGTCGGCCTTGTAGTCTGCAACACGTTTGAAAAGATAGATTAGGTTCATGATAAGATAAGCCTGGATAAGTCCAAAGATCGCGAATGAGATGATATAACTGATTCTGTGATTCCTAGGGCGGCTTCCGAGCGCGAGTATAAACTGGAACAAGACAGCCGCCAGGTATACTATCTGGATCACGGCATTAACAATTGGCGTTGCCTTTCCGAATGGGAATCCGCCCGTCGGTGCATCTTTTGGGGGATCTCCCGAGATACTGTTGATAGTGAACGTTGTGAGTAGAAATGCCGCGAGCGAGAACCAAGCCAGGACGAGAGCGAGAACACTATGAAATAGAGGGATGAAAAAGGCCACCTTCCGCATTCTTGAGTGATCAGACCTCCAAAGATGCCCACATCTCTTCAAGACATAGATAGAAGAGAAGAAAGCACCGTTGAGCCATCGTCGCCTCTGATTAATGAAGTCCGTTGTGGTCATGGGAATGTCGGTGGTGGCTGTCACAGGAATGTATTTCAGAAGCCACCGCGTGTTCGGCTTGCTGATGATCCTGAAGCAAATAACTCTATCGTCTGCGAGGTGGCGATTGAGGTTGACGGGAGATAGGGCAAGGCGATCGCGGCTATGGCCTTGGATCCATGTTGGGTCGCCGAGAAGCATATCTTCAAGCGGTTTACCAGCACTGCCCACATATCTAGACAGTGAATATCAGTCAGTGTCGAGTCGCGACAGTCGATGCTGTTGTACAAACCTATACGCTGAACACGCTCCCGGCAGCAGGGACAGAAAGCCTGTTGCAGATTCAAACGTTCGATCAAGCTGGAACCCAACCTTGTACTCAAAGTTCTGGGCGGCAACGATAGGATTGAGAATGTTAAGCCAATTACCTCCCAAAGAACAGGAGATCTCCCCACAGGCGGCAGCAAGCATTGGCTCAAGATCGAATTCCTTCCAGAGCTTGAAAAGTGCCCGCTTGCCAAGCTTTGTACCGACGTCGAGGTGCACCGTGATGTTTGGATCCAAGACTCTAGCGAATCCATTGTACAGCCATCGGTATGAGTTGAGCTTGCCGCAATTTGAAGCCTTCATAAGTAGCATTAATTGTACGGGAAACTTCATACTAGATGTTTTCCCGTCACCGTCTGTATATGTCTCGCAGCTTAGGTGAGTCGCCAGATGAGATGTAAACTCAAACTACAAAGCGGAATCGCGACGGTTAGATGTCCTTCAGCTACATGTACGGCGATTTAGACTTACGAGGTGTCCCGTGACTTCCTCTCCCTGATCAGTCGTCTTTTTGCACAGTCCATTCTGGTATAGCCCAATAGTAGTCAGAACGTCGAGAACTCCATGATCCACAGACTCAATACCGTCAATGAGAATGCAAACCACGACTTTAGTCCAAGAACCCTTTCCCCAGATTTTTGACTCTGGGCGGATATTTAGATACCAGAGATTCTGAACGATACTCTTCAACGTGCGGCGAAGGAGGTGCTTCGGCTCATTGTAAACGGTGATGCCAACCAGAATTTCTGTCTGACGGGGGTACTTGAATTGCTTGGGGCGGAGATGGTATTTCTCATAGAACTCTTGGGGGTCTGTTGAGATAGCTGTGTCTATGTAACGCGTCAAACAGGGAGCACAAGGGACTCGTAGCATGAGAGTGCTTACAGGTCAAGTGGGCCATTTCGTAAACCTTTTCTTCTGTTGTCGAGTCGAGATTCAGGCCAGCGGCATCTGCAAGGTCTGAAGGAATGGGCACGTGGACTTGAGACTCACAGGCATGGCCAACGGGAGACAGTAGTGTGTCATGCCTTGCGACATCTTGTAGCTCCGTGCCTGCATCGGTTCAGTAATGAACTATAGGTGTCTAATAGGGAACGCACCATGTTCGGGATCTTCAGTGCAGGCGGGAACTTGAGGGAATAGAGGTGTCCGGTCAGAGGTAGACATCTGGTTCCCCATCTCAGCATCGAAGCTGGGACGACGGAGTGGTAATTGGGCCCCGTTTTTGGATTGTGGGGTCGACATTCCACTGTCTACAGGGGAGGAGGCCCTGTCTAAACAACAACTTAAAACCTTAAACAGCTGGAATGTCTTGCAGTGAAACTCGGCATAGCTCAAACTTAGCTGCCAGAATCTTCACACTGTCCTTTGCGTCTTCACAAGACTTCGTGACAGCGCTGCCTCAGACGCGTTATTTGCCATCTCGTGCGGCTGAAGGCTGAAAATCGCCTAGCCTTGTCTCAGCCATTACTCCAATCCGCGTTGTAGTTTCAAGCCATAACATACCCTATATCCACTGTCCTGGCTGCCGATCTGCTTCTCTCCTGTTTCCGCCTGTTCGATCTCTGCAAATGCTTCGATATTACAATTTGTGAATAGGACTTAAAGTAGTTGGGGCAGAGCGTGCGATAAAATTATCGAGCCACCTGGCCTATAAGCTCAAAATAACAGTCTCAGAAATACACTTCAGGCAGCATATTCCTCCCAGAAGGTGACTGGGTTCTGTATTTTGTGTGCTGATTCAACCCCTCGGCGGCAAATAACACATCTCGCACATAACTGTTTATAGTGCATAAATATAGGGCTTAGCTGTGAGCAATGTCTCCAGCTTGCGCTTTTACATGTCACCGTTATGCCCCATTAATATCTGCAGCGGTAAGGAAGATGCAGAAACCTCACGGTATTCGTTTCCTATTCCGATCACAGCCAATTACAAAGCGCAGGCGCCTATAAAAGATCAAGTGAATTTGAGACTTACAAGGCTTGAAAAGACAGTGCTTGTTCTAGACCTTTTTCTTGCAGTCGAGCCCCAATGCTAGATATTCTATTAACATTACATTGACACTTGTTACATAACGATTACGAGAGTGTCAGCTTCCCTTGCCGCGCCAATCAGAACTACTCTAAAGTATTTCAATCACTGTAAAGAAACTTCAACGCGCTCTTCTTCATTGCTCCGTAAGTGCACAAATTCTCGGTCAACAAGCAGGCTGAGGGGGAAGTGGTTGTGTCTTGGGCAGACTTTAACCTCATGACGAAAATATGTGAATCGTGTCATGACTCAATTGGCCGCGACATGCAGAGAGATTGCCTGATTGACTCTTGCAGCCTGTATTTACGGCCCTGTGTAACCCGCATCGCCACACCGACAGCATGGTTGCAACCTGAGGCTCTACTGCAGAGGGAAGTAGGGCTTTCGCCTCTTAGATAGTGATTTGAGGCTCTGCTCGCCCAAGATGTTATCTTCAGCTATTTAAGTTGGACCAAATCTGCCTTGTCTCTCGCACTACTTACTACAATCAGGTAGACACAAACTCGAATCTGCCTTGAGACCCTCTAACCATGCCTGAAGCAACGTACCCCGATTACAGGCTGAAGCCGTGGGTCTTTGAGGCCTGGTTACGTGACAAATTCAATGATAATTCCATAGTTGTTGAAGTAAGCTTCCTCAATTACGAGTACGACAGCACGGAGGCTGGATGTTAACGCACAAACCGCAGTGCAGGAACGCGGAATTCGTTTTCAATTTACCTAGCGGGGCAGAGCTAACTCAGGTTTGTCTAGCCTGTATCTACACTTCGCTTGAAACTGACAGCTGCTGAAATAGGAGGATGACTTGAAGATCGCGGAACTGCGTGACAAAAGCACGTGGCCTTAGCGGTCTGGTCAGACAGAGACACGCATCAGCCGATCTCGGTGTTTTTGAGTTGCGATTTGATCTTGCATTTCTACCTCATTCGCGGTAATTGTTATTGGATAAATGTGGGAGCCGCTGATGGGTCGGTTCAAGCCAAGCTTTTATCGTATAAAAGCCTGGACAACGTCCTGATCTTAAAGAAGTAACCACTTTGACATTAGCTACTTTATATCAGTCTTCATCTCATCTACTATTCATCGTGAATTTCGGCCCCATGAGTATCGATGCCTATGATCGCTTGGTGGAATCGTGTCGGCGATGGTCAGAATACCCCTGTCACCTGCAGCGATCAGGTCAGCGGAAGAGCGCCAGTGGAGACCATCGTCGGCACCTTTATGAATCTGAAGGAAAGCTTTTCAACGCAAAAAGAGAGAAGATTTCTATCATTGAGCCAAACAGTGGCCTCGAAAGTAAACGAACAAGCTCCCAAGTCAGAATCTCCCTAACATTCAATCAGAATATCATGAAACAATTATCAATCGGCCCTCTGATCTAGAAACCCATCTACTGCAGAATCGAAAGGACCCACATTACTGCATAATGTCAGTCGTTCCCAGAACTGATAAAATCTTGGAGGGGTGTTCCTAAACATCACTAGCTTCATTCAATCTAGAGACTCGCGCTCTCCTCTCAATTGTTCCCGTGAAAGCTTCTCATATCTTTCATCTTTTCACCAAATACCAGGAAGCTTTGTAGATTGCGTTTCTGCGTTCAGTTACAGTAAGGAACCGACGAACTATCATATGACTGGCTTCGAAGGCCATGATACCCTCGACTCACCCAAACGCAGCATTTTAGAGATCTCCAAACTTGGGCGTTCAGGCCGTGAGCATACGGTACAGTATTTACTGCGCTCTATCGAGAAATCCACCGGCCCACTGGGTGAAGCCACCTGGAACATCCGACAGATGGCTGTGTATCACAAATACGACTTTGTTACTGGGAGGGCGTTTTGGCTAAGCATAAAAAGCAATAGTCTCATGCAGGAAAGAATCAAGCAGGCAATTATTGACGACTCGGCTCTCAGACCAGCTGCGGCTGAAGACCTGTGCGGGTCGCTTTCTGCAACATTGCTGACACATCTCATACATCTGGAGTGGTGTGATGAGTCTTGGCTGGAATGCATTGCTGACTTTGAGAAGAAAATACGAAAAAAGTTGACGATAGCTAAAGCCGCCCGCTTGGACCGGCCTACCAACTTCCAAGAATCTGCCCTGAGAAAGGCCTTGCGAAAGAATTCCAATCTTTCAGCGAGCACCGCGTCAGGGGATCTGACCGAGGATAGCCTGAAAGGTTGGCCTCAAGAGAAACAAGGCTTTTGGAAGCCCCTCACATCATGCTTCCACACACCCAGTCAGAACAGATCCCCTCCCCCCCTTTTGCCCTTGGCTTCGGAGAAGCAGGGAACAGCAAAGAGTGAGGCGTCCGATGGATTTGCAAAGCAACTCTACAGCCTCATGGTACTCGGCACGTTTTCTTTTGAAGAGGTCCAAGATCTCCATCACCTGGGTGAACAGCTTGAGAGCTTCCGCCTAGTGATTCAATTAAATCGACAGACCCTACGCGATATATCGGAGCATTATCAAGACGTAGTCAGCAGGAGCAGCTTTTCATCCAAGCTGAAGAAAAACTCCAAGCGGGATTTGGCTTCATTCACACGGCGGGTAGAGCGTCTCCAGAAGAACTTGGAGCTCCGCCTGACTCAAGTTGAGTCCTTGTTGGCGTGGCTGCAGGAGGGCAAGGCATTGGTGAGACATTCCTGTTGGCAATCCTGAAAAAACATTTCTGACCGCTACTTTGTAGTTCGATGGCATTCTACAGTACCGCAGCGTGCAGGTCAGTCACGTATTTACGGAGAGCTCCCATATCCAATCGGAGAAGATGGAACGTATTGCGCACAAAACGGAACAAGAGACAATTTCGATGCATGTAGTGACATGCGTCACACTGGCGTTTTTGCCTGGCACATTTGTAGCTGTAAGTACCTTGCGATGTTTGTGAAATCGGGCTGAGAATGACGCTGATTGCCAAACTTCCAAGGCGTTTTTCCAAAGTGGACTCATCGAGATCAACAAAGCTTCAAATGACATCGACAGCTCTGTTATCTTTCATCCTGGGGCATTCAAGCTTTTTACAATTATTTGCTTTCCCCTCATGTTCATGACATTTGCGTTATGGTTCATAGTCTTCAAGTTATTAGCTCGCAAGGCTCGTAAGCAAGAGAACCAGGAGAGTGTTTGATCCGTCCCTTAAACTTCACATTTCCTTTCGTACTTTTCAACTTATCAGTGATAGAAGTAGACTGTTTCTTCTCGGGGTAGACTGGGCGCAGCAGAACATTAGATGACCCGCCGCGAGGCTTAGCTACAAATCGAATATTCCTTTATCATCTAGAGTCAATCCAACCCTCGTCCTTTCCTTGTTAGCCTTAGGTCGTGCGGCCTTTTACACTTTAATTACATGCAAATGTTAGCCGCTCTCCTGCGAGTCCGGGCGAACATCTTTTGAGCCCCGTGATATGCGTGGCAAGGCAGAAAGTTGCCTTATCGGCCGTCTGTCCTCGTAGCTCAGTTACCCCCAGAGCCCCACGCGATATTGCTCCACAAACGCGGTAACAGAGCTAACAGTTGCCATCATCTTACTAGGGCTCCGGCACTTGGGTTGATGGGGAATCGGCTCAGACGCAATAATGTTGGGGTCATGCGGTAGGTTCGTGCTCAAGGCTGTCTGTCATATCGTCAAGTTCTCAAACTACGTGCAGCATAAGTCATGTGCAATTGGGTCTGAATGCAATTTTCTTCCGTCATTAGACATTGGAAATGTCGACCAAACTGCCTAACGGGTAACAGGTGGCTGAGCAATGTGTGTTTGCAGTTAGCCTTTAGTAGAAGCCGAGTTAAACTGCTTAGCCTCAGCCATTCTTGATATACGGGTCCATATCTTGTGAATCATTCATTAGATCCTGGCTCGCCTTGCAAGTATCTTCCAAATTTGTGTCGCAGGTTTGGTTCCTCATATACCTGCGAATCGCCCCCCACAAGCCTCCATCGTCTTCGTACCACAATCCACAACTTCTGTCTCACTTGCCACAGCAATATCCATCGCGAAGCGAAGAGCCAACATAAGCCTCCACTCGCCGGCATCATCGGGTGATTCCACACATCCGATCTCTAACCGCCACCATTGACCGCATTTTGGCCTCCGTTGACGGTGCACAGGCACCACCAACTCGGTCAACATGGATTCATACGTTCAGCATTTTCGTGACTATGTTCAGAAGGAATTAATTTTTGGTATAGACGGAGAGGGTAAGGTTGTCTCCTACATACCGCCATGCGCTCTCAAGGCATATTGGACGGAGCGGCGTGTGAATTCCATCCTTACCTCCCCTGCTACCCCCATCGACGCAACCCATCAAACAATCAGCAATGGGTATCTACAGATATTCTCTATCCTCGTGTTCATCGACCACTGTGATAAGATACCGGTTATTTGCTCCAACGTCAAGGGCCTCGACGATCACAACTTACCCTTTCCTCCAGACTATTTTGAACCAAAAAGCAAGTGGTTTGATGAGTTTCTGGAAAATCAATGGATGTTTTGCCCCTTCATCTTCTCGCATGCTGGGGTCTACAAGAGACCACTTCACTCAAGAACTATCCTACCTATCACATATGATGAGTACATCAAGGAAAGACGTGTTGGGCCTGATGCAGCAGTGTTGCGCAAGGTGCGAATACACGATCAGTGTAACTCCGTGGTACGAAAGGTAGTGAATACTGCTCAGATCATTATCACACGATACTAACTCTGTGTAGGATCAGCTGGTGGTGTTTAAAGTCTACGAGGGAATCAATGCAGAAAAACACTACAATTCAGAGACAGCTATATACGATAAGCTTTACGACCAGCCAAATGACTGCATTGTCAAGCACATCGCAAGCTTCAAGTTCCAGCATAATCATAAGTTCGTTATCGCACTTGAGTATGCGGCTAATGGTTCTCTTCTTGACTACATGCGAAAAACCCCTCAGCCGGTCACTCCGGAAGACTTTGCTTTGTTATGGAGCCGGATGTTCAAGCTACTAGACGCCCTACACATCTTGAGCGATGTCTATAGGCAGAATCACTATTTACATGGGTCTCTCACTGGGGTCCACCAAGATATTCATCCCGGCAATATCCTAGTATTCCCAGGAACTGACAGCGACTCTCCATATGATGTCCACTTCAAAATCACAGACTTTGGGCTGTCTGAAACGGGTAGAGTTTCAGTATCAGATGGTTCGCTAGCAACAGTCGACAAAGGAAACAGGATGTATAGTCAGTTTCTCTTTTCACATTGCGTCTCCAATGAATTCTGACTCAATGGATTCTAGTCTCTCCAGAAGTGTTCTCCAACTTTGCAGCTCAAGATCGTGCCAGAACAGCCGTTTCCCCAGCTGCCGACATCTGGTCTTTGGGAGCAGTATTCAGCGACGTTCTTATCTGGACTATCGCCGGTGAAGCAGGCCGTGAGAAGTATCGCCGGAGTCGGCACAAGGAAATCGCTGGACAGCCACATCTCAGCGGTGCAGGATATGACTGCTGCTTCCACGATGGAGAACTACGGCTAAAGGCTGTCCAGGAAGTCCATGACGACGCTCTCCTGCACAAAAGAGGCAGTGATACCATATCGACCTTCGTCAGCTCACTGATTCTAGACAACATGCTAATTGGGCAACTTGGCCGCCTGACTGCTATGCAGATTAGGTTACGCGCAATGAAAGGGCTGGAGCAGAACCTGGCGATCCGCACCGCTCCCAAACCATCATCGAATTGCACGTTCTCTATGTTGACACCGGGCGACCAAATCTCTCATCCTCCAACTGAGTCTATCGGCAGGCCTATTTTAGGGAGACGGGCTACAGTTGCATCAGGCGTCTCTAGCCAGCGTATGGTCCAAGCTCCTACGAATCAGACCTACGCCATGCTTCCGAGACAGGAATCGATATCACTGCCGAACGACCAATCGATTCGGTACACTCAAACGGGAGAGAGATTCCTCACGGTTGGAGAAATTTATCAAATGATTGAGGCCAAGGATAAATGTCACCGAAGAGGGTCTTTTCGCACAAAGTCTAATAAACGTGATGAGATTCTCGAGTTGCCCGGCATAGAAGAATCTAGAAGCAAGATCAGAGAAACGAAAGGACGAGAACAGGTTGGTCAAGCATTCATCTCACATTCAGGCCGTGACTAACTCAACCACAAGATCTTCATTATCGATAACTTCACCTCAATGCAGCCGCATATGGAGAAGGCCAAGAAGGCAGCCAGAGTGATCAGCTACGTCACCAAGTTAGCTGACCACAATGGCATGGAGGTTTTTGCCGCATCAGAAACTACAACAAGCCCAAACATATGCAGGCATAGCAGCCAGGTCGAAAAGGCTATCGGCAACTTCAAAACTGTTCAAGGCACATGCAGGATGAGAAAATGTCTCGATGACATCCTTAACCGGATCCTCGTTGAGCGGCCCTTCAAGCCGACTAGCATATACATCTTCACAGATGGAGTCTGGGAACCGGGTGACGACCAAGTTGAGTTCGCAGTCAATCGGGCAACGCAGTTCCTGATCAAGCATGGCCTTCCATCGTCAGCGATCATGTTCCAGTTCATCCAGTTCGGGCGTGATGCCGAGGGGGCAGCTCGGATGAAGCGGCTGGATGATAATTGCAAGAAGGAGACCGATGCTGAGAGGTTGTAAGTATTTTCAGGCCCAACCAAAGTATCAAGTAGCTGACTCCCTGAAGTGATATTGTCGACCACAAGCACTGCGACGCTCATGTTCCCGACATCGTGATCGGTAGCATTTCATCATACAATGATGAAATTGAGGATAGAGTAAATTACACTCTATAGAGGATCCTCTTATGGCTTGGGAAGGTTTATGTAATTTTCTTTTTGTGTTAATACTCAACATTTGAGCTTTGTCTTGCGATTCCCGATTAGGCGTTTAGATACATGGTTTCACAGCACGCAGGAAACGGAGTTATCGGGGTTGTTGCTACACGTATCCTAGAAGTTACTGCATTATTCAAGATAGATACCAAGGGCGCTTTCTACAATTGATTAAATTTCTACAATAATTATATCTCGACCCATCTGCTATGGATCTTATTGCACTATGCTGGAGTTATGACCGGATCAGAATCTACCCGACGGCTCATTAATTGCTCCAAGCATTAGCGCCACGAATTTAAATTTCCTCCACCGGGATTGGAGCATGCTGTGAATTCCGGACCGGGAATGAGGCCAATGGATTCACCCGAGGCCCAGGTATAGCCTGTAAACGAAAGCAGCTAGCTTCAAATACCAATCACAGGTGGCGATAGCTTGACCTTACGGTAAACGGAATTTTCGCATCGCGTATCTGTGAAATGTCTCCGAGCTCTGCTAACATGAAGTATATCTTTAGGACATGGCTCCGTCCATGGCCTGAAGCATGTATCAGAAATCGTGGAAACAGAAATGCTCTCAATCACAGCACCGGCTTATACCAGCCCAAGTGGCTATGAACTTTCGACAGTTCCAACACCAACTATCACGGAGGATAGCGATGTCCTCATCAGAGTCCATGCGGCGAGTATCAATCCAGTCGATGTGAAGAAAGCTGCTGGAGTCTTCAAGATGGCGATAAAGGAAGAGTAAGGTATCTCGCTTGGAGGTCAAAAACAAATGCTAATGACACGATTGTTCAGATTCCCATATAAAATTGGATATGACGCCGCAGGTGTCGTCGTGGAGGTTGGAAAGGCTGTGACGAAGTTGAAAGTCGGCGATGAAGTCTACACGAGATTGCCAGAAGTCGGGAGAGGTATGATGAAATGGTTCGTGAAGAGGGGGAACCGACGGCTGACATTATCAAATAGGTGCTTGGAGCGAATATGCAAAGTGCCCAGATCGCTATGTATCTTTGAAACCAAAGACTCTTTCATTTTCCGATGCTGCATCATTACCACTGGCTGGAGTCACGGCATTACAGGTTCTGGGGCAATACAAAGGCTCGCTGGAGGGCAAGACGGTGTTCATTCCCGGTGGCCGTAAGTCATATGTCATTTCTGTTTTCGATAGCGATACTGATGCTTTTTTGTAGTGAGCGGTACAGGAGCCATCGCATGCCAATTGGCTAAGAATGTCTTTCATGCCGGCAAAGTCATTACCACGGTCTCAACATCCAAAATCCCCAAAGTCCCGACTCTTCTGGGTGAGGGTACGGTGGATCAGAGTAAGCCATGACCCCAAACACTGAGACTTTTCTGACCACCATCGCAGTCATCGATTACACCAAGCAAAAGGTCTCAGAAGCTATCCCTCCCAAGTCTGTTGACTTTTGCTTCGACACTACCGGTCAATCCATGGAATTCCTATCACTCATGGTCCCATCAACGGGCATGATTGCATCAATCTCAACAACGCCATCTGCATCAACCCTCCAAGCTTCTAGCGTAATGCGACGACCAGATAACCCTCGGATCCCATTTACAGGACGACTATTCCTTGATGCTGCGGATGCGATACGTAGACTTCGGGCGTGGCGCTGGGGCGTCACCTACATGTATCACTTCTTGGACCCAAATAGAGAGGACTTGGACTCGCTCACGGGATATGTGGAGAACGGAAGTGTAAAGCCTGTTGTTGGAACAAGGGTTGACATGAGAGATATCAAGGCGGTCCGCGAAGCTTGCGATCAGACGTACAAGGGGAAAGGCGGCTTGGGAAAGACTGTTTTCGAAGTGATCAAGGATTGATAGTAATCCAGTGATTAATAATATAATTACAGTTTTGACTTCAAGAACGACAAATCTCGTGCGCTAACCACTTCAGCCCTTATTTCCTCCCTTGACCTCTCCACATCTTTCCGCACAAGCTCTGAGTACAGCTGCTGTATTCTCTCCGTCACGGGACCTCTCTTCCCATCTCCGATTACTCGCCCATCGATCTCAGTGACATGAATTTGTGAGGGGAAAGTCCCTGTGCAGAAAGCCTCATCGGCACCATATGCTTCAGTCAGGGTAAAGTCCAGTTCTCGAACCGTGATGCCGTTGGCTCGACACACGTCAATAGTCTTTTGCCGGGTAATTCCTTGCATCTGGTTATCCTTGGTAGGAGCCCAGACTTCATCACCTCGAACGATGAAGAAGTTGACTGAGTTGCATGTCTTGACAAAGCCACGGAGGTCGAGCATAAGAGCTTCGTCAACATTCATCACGTTCGCGTGAATGCAAGCCTGAACATCCGTCGCTTTTGAGATATGATTCCATTGTTCGTCCTTGACGTCAGGTGGTCCGCGACGGACCCATGTTGTCGCAAGTCTCAAGCCTCTTGACTTGGAGCTGGGATCAACTGCTTTAGATTCCGGGATGATGACGATGAGGGGGAGACCGATGTTGACCTTGGGGTTTTGGTATGGTGTAGATTTCAGGCCCCGACTGACGACAAGTCGGATGTGAACATGCTCATCATCACCCATGTCGTTCGCGTCAAGCGTTTGGTGAATGAGGTCGAGAAGATCGCCTTTTGATAGACCGAGGTCCATATACATGGCTTTCGCTGACTGGAAGAGGCGGTTGATGTGCTCTTTGGCGAATTGAACACGGCCCTTGTTTGCACGAATACCTTCCTTGAATAGTGTTAGTCATTGCGTCGTAACAATTCGCCTACCATAAGTTACCCAGATGCCATCGCCAATCAGGAAATTTGAGTCAAAGACCGAGACTACAGCCTCTGCTCGAGGTACCAAGTTGAACTGTCCAGTGACACCATCACGAATTCCAACCTGGTTCATCGTCAGTAACCATTATGTATATTTTTCATGAGACAACTTACCTTGATATAAGCATTCTGTGCATTGGGCACAGAGCTATGCGTCGAACCCCCATGGCTTGCCTGCTTCGTGTTTGTCATATTGTTTTCGAGTGAATATTGTATATGGGGCTGCGATTTCGTGATATTGAGATGAAATGGTTCAAGTCAGTCAAATATTGTGTGTCCGAGAATTTTATTACGGTTCGTCTTGGATCTTCGGACCGTGGAGGTGAGCTCGGGGTCGACCGGACGGCAAATTCGGTCGTGACCGAGCTGACTCGCGCAAACGTGATAACACGATAAGGCTCGCATCGCATCACCTGCTTATTCTTAGGTTGCGCTAACAGAGAGCATCAGACTTCGACCTTCAGGGATAAAATTGCTTTTTTAGAATTTGTATCATTTAAACTAAACAAGAGTAAATTTAGCAGACTCCTCGATTTTTTCTTTTATTTCTTTTCGCCGCGTAGTTCATCTTCTCAACGTTTCATGGCCGTTATCAAGATCGGCCAACTACCCACTATAACTTGACGTGATCGCAAGGCTACCTAATCGTCATCAGCATCAATTCTGGTTCGCTCGTTATCATCCACAACCCCAGATAACAGGGCGGGGTGATAGGCTAGAACTCCTCAAAGCAGTAAAGTCCCCTCGGTAGCGTCCGAGCAGTGGCCTCGGTGGTGACCGAGTGCCTCGTTGTACACCGAAGCCTGAGAATTACAGCGATAAACTCCCCGTCGCTGCGAAATTGGCCCCGCTAAACCCGGGGAAGTGGTAGACTAACGTTGTAGCAGATTTGACTTGAGAAATTCATAAAGGTCGGGCCATGTAGCACTCTGATATCGCAGGAGCACCATTGCCTTTGAGTGTTTCTGACTTGGGCGCTACGATACCTCTGCATCATGTCACTCAAATCGACGACGGGCGAGGGCCCTGCCAAGGACATGTCCCAGTCAATTGCCTCTGATCGTGTCCAGGATGAGGTCCTGGCATTGACCAAGGCGCAATCAAAGCGGCTGCTCCTCAAGACAGACTTGGTCGTGATGCCACTTGCCGTCTTGAGTATGACACTCGCCTTCTTGGACAAGGTATGTTTCACCGCGTAATCTTGTCAATGGATGAGTCAATGGATGACTGACCGTCTCGCAGAATGCGCTGGGATATGCAGCCGTATTCGGTATCAAAGAAGATGCCCACCTCAAGCCCCAAGAGTACAGCTGGCTGAGCAGTATCTTCTACTTCGGTTACCTCGCCATGGAGTTCCCCAATCTGTGGCTTATGACCAAGATTCCCATCGGCAAATACGTCGGTGGCTGTCTCACTCTATGGGGTGTTGCTCTATGCTTCATGGCGCTCTGCCATAACTTCGCAGGGCTGGCAACTATCAGATTCCTTCTAGGTGTTTTCGAAGCTGCTGTGTTGCCTTGTATGATGATCATTAACTCAATGTGGTATTTGAGGAACGAGCAGCCTCTTCGAACTGCGTTCTGGTATAATACTTTCGCTGGCGTGTTTGGAGGCATTCTCTCTTATGCGATTGGTCAGATCAATGGCTCACTGTCAACCTGGAAGGTTCGTTCAATGCCTCTTTCACGAGATCCGTATACTGATAACAGAAATAGTACATCTTCCTCATCTACGGATCCTGTACTGTGCTCGCTGGAGCTCTCGTCTTCTTCGGGCTCCCTGACACTCCATCAAAGGCATGGTTTTTCACAGAGGAAGAGAAGAAGCTTGCCATGATTCGCCTCGCACCCAACCAGACCGGTATTGAGTCAAAGAAGGTTTGTCCCAGACACGTTCGGCATCATGGGAATCAAAGCTTACATAATTCCAGAAATTCCAAACCACTCAGATCCTGGAGGCTCTTCGTGATCCCAAGTGCTACTGCATCTGGCTCGGCGTCTTTGGCTATGCCCTCGCCAACGCCGGTATTACAAACTTCAACCCTCTCATCATCGCTGGTTATGGCTTCAGTAAGACCAAGACTGTTTTGATGGCCACTCCCCAAGCAGCAGTTGCTATGATCAGCCAGGCTATTCTCACGACTATCGCGTTCTTCATTCCTAACCTTCGATGTATCTTTTGGATTTTCGGTGCGCTGATGGGTCTTGTCGGGGCTGTCATGGTGCACTCACTCGATGTTGCAACCCAACGCGACGCGTCTTTGGCGGGGGTCTATCTCATGGGTTTCTACAACGTCCCTTGGGTCTTCTTGCTCAGTCTGTCTTCCTCTAATACTGCCGGGGCAACAAAGAAGAGTTTCATGGGTATTTCGATCGCAATCGTCTACGGTATGTTTCATCTCACTATCACTGACGTCGCTTTACACCACTAACTGATGGCTTCCAGCTGTTGGCAATATTGTTGGACCCCAGTTTTTCCTCGACAGACAGGCACCCACGTATGCCCTCGGCATTGGTTCTATGCTTTGCGCATTTGCCTTGATGGCTGCCACTGGTCTGGCTTACTATGTTCTTTGCGGTATAGAGAACAAGAGGCGCGATAAGCAATATGGCAAAGCTCATGACGACACTGATGTTGGGCTGGAGGCTGAGAGGAGCGACAAGACAGATTGGCAAAATCCCAACTTCCGCTATACCTACTAGGAGGGCCCAGTTCGACTCTCTATCCGGTAGAGTCTAGATAGCTAGTCATATAAGCAATTTTACCCTGCCCAACTGTGCACCAGAAAATGTAACGCATGTCGGACGTTCGTTTATTCAATTGCGTAAGTCTCTTTGTACATGACTTTGCGATACGGTATCTTAGACCTTTCTGAGATGATAAAAATTCAGTTTTACAGCGGCTTGTAAAACATTTAATGAAGTAGTTATAGAAGAGCAAACAGCTTAGAAGCCAGAAGCCAGGATTTGGGAGATATACTCTCACTTTGAGGTTGAGGCATATGCCCGTTTCACTCAGTCCAACAATGAGTTATGAGTTACCCTACATGCCACCTTGCAACATACGTTGGTGTGAATACGCAACAGCAAGACCTAACTGCGAAGGACTTAAAAACTTAACAGTTACAGAGTGAAGTTCACACTGGTTTGCATTACTAGATTAAATGGAAGTACATCTCCGAGGCTAGCCTGATGCGATAACATGTGGTACAGAAATAGCAATCGGCCCGGTAATTGCATAAAGTCCGAGTTTCCGAATAGGTATGAGACATTTAGACTTGGCTATTGTCATTAGACTCAACAAGAACCGGACAAAAAAGATCTATTGTTACCCTAAACAAGAATGTTCCATGCTTTCAACGCTGCACCCATCGGTTTCCAAAGCATGCAGCCGATGCCGGTCTCGTAAAGTAAAAGTAAGTTCATCTACAGGCAGCCATGGGCATGTTTGCAGGCTCTCGGCTGACACCGAAGCTCTAGTGTGACCTGAAAGTTCCGCAGTGTACAGCATGTGCACGACAGAATGAGGCTTGCAACATCACAGACTGCGTCTCTTACCCGTACGCAGTAGTGAAAGCTCTCCAAGATCGAATGAATGACTTGGAAGCAAGACTGAGACTGGCCCCAACACCCAATCAGAGCGCTCCTGAACCAGAGTCAGGACCTTCGGATGTGAGTCCGGAGCCCCGTGCTGATCTGCAGAAGGAAGCCGAAGAGGTGGGTTTCCTCACAACGGGAGGATCAGATCTGCACTCGGGGAGCAAGTATGGTAAGTGAAGATCGATCGCGATGATCAATTCAAGTCCCTGCTGATCAATGATCTGCTTCAGTCGGGAGTGCGGCCGGATCGACATTTGCGAGGATCTTCTTCAAGCAGCTCAATCTTGTTCCCTCGTGGGATTCCAGGAACCGGGGAAGTGGTCTTGAACAGTCCCTGTGTGAAGCAACCGCAGCACTCCCGCCTCAGCCTATTGCAAGGGCTCTGCTCAATATCTATATTGCGCGAGTCCATATTTGGTGGCCATTTTTGCAGCTTCCACATCTGCGGAGGGTATTCAATCGCATCTACGAGAGTCCCAGGCAGTGCAGTGACCATGAGAAGTTTACTGTGTTTGCCATCCTAGCGCTGGCATCCTGTCAGCTGACCATGAAAGACGTCCAATCTCCAGCAATGATGGATCTTAACGACTCCAATGCATACTTTCAGACCGCATTGCGCTTCTTCAAGAACTTTAGTGACCATCCCAGAGACCTCTTCGGTATTCAAGCAGTGCTACTTCTAGCCATATGGATGCTAGACTCGTCTCACAGCAGCCACAATAATGACCTCTGGCAGCTCAGCCGGTACATAATGTCGGCTGCTATAGAAGCAGGACTGCACCGTCACAACAAAGACTGGGGTTTCACAGCTGAAGAATTGGAGATCCGGAATAGGACGTGGTGGTGCGCGTACAACCTGGAGCGGTTAGTTGTCTCGAACAATCGAGAGTTCTGACTCGACTAACGTTGCAAACCAGACAGGTTGCGACTCTGACAGGCCGGGTCTTATCTATTCGAGACCACGCAGTCCACGCGATGTTACCCAATCCAGCCACTTTTGATGCCCTTACACCCCTTGAGAGTTCCATGGCCCCCGTTCTCCACAAACACTCTATTGAGGTTATTCGCCAATTTATTGCGTTGCGAAGGATTGGTGGCCGCATCCTGGAGTCGATCTACATCGCGAGAGGATCGGATGGAACGGCTATGGATACTACATTCCAGCAGATATGCGCGACTTCGGATCAAATACGGAGAGACCTTGAACTTTGGGAGCAGCAATTGGAGGCAATGGGACTGAAGCCATCTCGAGAATACTCTGAGATGAAAATTGAGTACTGCCTTTTGCAGCTCCTCTTACACAGACCATCGCCGACATTCATGGTGCCATCACGCCAAATGGCCTCTTACTGTTCCAAGGCTGCATCTACCGCAATCAGTCACTGGTCCAAAATGGAGGGCGAATATGGCATTTCTGCTATTTGCCGATGTTTTAGACAATTGCATGATATACTGCTAGTTGGACTAGCGGCACTTTACTGCGACTGGTGAGCTGAACAAACTGGACCCGGGAATGTGACTGACATGGTCCTGCAGGCAAGCCATGGCCCTAACCCAGACCGGGGAGGAAGCCCCGGGGCCACATCGACATTTTAACGACACTGTTACCTGTCTAGACTTGATCGATCGTGGAGTTACAAATATGAGAGCTCCATATTTGGCAAAGTACAGAGACCTGTTCAAGGCCGTCAGGACTAAAGTTTACGCCAAGACGATTTTCACCAGCATTACTCCAGGGGCCATGACTTCGACCATCTCCCCTGGTACGATGTCACAAGGGCTTATTTTTAATCCCAGCGATGATATAATGTACTCGATGGGAGATGGGGTGGAGGCTTATGTGAACCAGGTGAATGAATTCCTGGATGGTGGTGGATTTAATGTTGATGAGGCTCTTGATGCATGGTACGATGCTTTGATGGGGGAGATACAAAACAGCGATACCCAGATGATGGGATGATACTTCAGGGTAGGGATAAACTCGACTATTTACTGAATCGACAAGATTTGTTAAGGTAAATTTAATATTTACTGAGACAACCAATAAACATGAAGGTGTGACTGATATTGGCGTCGTCATCAGCAAGACAATTGAGCCGCTATCTCTTTTAATTGACAGCTGACACCCGAGGCTGACATGTCTTTGGCGCCGTTGTAGTTTAACCCCTGTTCAGCTGGAGGGGGCTCAAAATGGACTAATCGCAGATGCTGTGACATTCAGTGGCTTCCGCCGCTGAAACACTCGACCAATCGCGGAGGTTTAGACAGACACAGGTCAAAATAAAGTGGATAAATTGTATTAAGCAAGGAAAACCAATCGATCCCCCCCCCCAGCCCGTCAATGCGTGTCTTAGATGTATGGCTACAAGGGCCCGCATTCTGACTCGACATTACCCCGGCCAGGTACCATTCACCCGGTTGATTAAACATAGAGAGGGCACAAGACCATTGTAGCAAAGAGAACGGCTTTGAGGACAACAGACCTGGTCACCTTAGTCTCGGGTGCGTGGCCAGTAACGACGACGGCTGATGGACTAGCGTCATCAGAAGGAGATGCCGATCCTGATCCCGCTTCATCTCCGTTTCCGTGTCCGGCTTGATTGCCCGCTGCAGTAGAGGCTCCGTTAGGTGCATCCACAGTGGAACTGTGATCGTTAGTGTCCGCACCAGCGGGAGCTTCAGGAGCGGCGGTGTTTTTGGGGCCATTGGGTAATTCGTCGCCTTTTTCAGCACCATCATGCTTGGGACCTGAATCACTGGGGACCTGAGATGGTTTCTCAGCATCGGGCAGTTCGGGACCACCGCGGGAGATCCATGGGTACAGGCTCTCAGCAGGAGAAACTGGCACGACGGTTTTGTGAACAACGGTCGTAACGACCGCAGTCAGAGTAGAGCCAGCCTTAGCGGCCCCGCCGTGAGGCCCCTGAGTAGCTGCGGCTGACTCGATAGGCAGGGTCAAGGTAGTGGTGACTGGGTGCTCACCACAGACGTGACAGATAACGGCTGTGGTGGTGAAACCAGGAGGACACTCGGTGGAGGCAGGTCTCTGGCAGTGAGACGAGGCGCAGGGGGCGGTGATAGTATAAGTATGTACACCTGGACCATTGGGGCCGAGGGTTGGAAGGGCAGTGGTGTAGATGAGAGAGCCGCCGCCGGTCACCTGACCATGGCCGGAGCCACCAGAGCCAGAGCCACCAGAGCCTGAGCCATGGGGCCCAAACGTGGAGGTAGGATGGAGACTCGTCACAGTGATAGGGGAAAGAGTACTGGTCACAGTACAGTCTTCGGCGTTTGCAGCCTGTCCTCGCCTGAAGGGCAACCAAGAGGCATGACTAACGGCGGGAAAGAGAAGAATGAGCGGAGTGAACAACATGATTAACGAGTGAAGCGGTGATACGTGCGTTGCTACTTTTCACGTCGAAAAGATGGTTGGAGTATTTATGTTTTTGGCATTGGCATGTCTCTAGCCCTTTGCAAAGACCACGCATCAGGCGAAGCCTTGTCAACAACAATCACAACAAATCCGGCACGCGATCCCCCTCAAGTCATGATCTAGCCCACCCTTGCAAGTAGAAGCAAAGTTAATCACATCGCTTAAATCTCCAAGACTCGCTGGAATGTCCCCTGCATTGGTTCGTGATGCTATCACGACTTCCGGGTCCGCAGTGACAGAGTGAAGATTGATGTCCTTCTGAGCCGGCTATCCGGATTAGGGTCATATCTCGCTAAGTCTAGACAATGATTGGAACTGCTAGCGGGCATAAGCAGCTGAAAATCATAACCGGAAGGAGGAAATCTGTCTCGGCAATGCCCTTCACATCAACGGGGATCGTTACACGAACTCTCCCTCAAGGCCCTCCATCCTATCAAACTCCGGTTATATCCACTTTTGCAGATATTGAGATCCCGCGGGTAATGTATTTGTCTAAGCTAGGGCAGAGTTAATATGGATTACAGTTCTGGACCTTCCGAATCATCACCAACGAGTCAACCAAAGGTTCCCCCTCAACACCATCCCAAGACCTTACGATACCTAAAGCAGATGGAGGGATATACGGAAAGGATAATATCATATCATTTGAGGAATCTTGTGGCGCTAATAAGCGAGAGAATAACGAATATGGTTGATTAGTTCTCGAGATAGCTTCCAAGGGGGTAAGCTGAAAATAGCTTCACTTGAAAGTTTTACCATCTTTGCATTCCTGACGGTTTGTCTTCGCCCATTCCCGGATACGCGGAGAATAACTCAACAAGGCAAACCTTAGCAGCGAGCTCGAACATGCCACTCTTGCAATATGTTCGCTTTAGGGAAGTCATTCGTGATGTTCTCCATCCCCTTATTTCAGAACCTTAACCATAAATATCAGGGTCTTCTGCAGTTGGAAGTCTCGATATCCATCATCAACACTCTCTTTCTTCCCCTCTTTGTTGCAACAATCGTTTTGTGTGTCATTCGCTTCGACAATGCGTCTTCGTCGTTTCATCCCTGAGCTTCTGCTCCTGGGCTCAACTGCTCAAGCTCGACCTACGGAAGAGTGCCCTGATGGGCTCTCTATCGTCAAGGTCCAGCCTGAGGTTATTGTTGGGCTTCAGCCTGTCAGTATAAGTGCCGTGTTCACCAGTAATACGGTGCTTACCATTGATGGGACTACGATTCCTATCACTGGTGCTCCTACTACCTTGGTCACTGCGTTTACTATCACCAAGACGTCGACTAGGTACATCACTGGGTAAGTTCATTAGTACCTTGAGACCTGTGGAAGACTAG
Organism: Fusarium gaditjirri; assembly: GCA_013266175.1. NCBI lineage: Eukaryota > Fungi > Ascomycota > Sordariomycetes > Hypocreales > Nectriaceae > Fusarium > Fusarium gaditjirri. Next base: position 80,683 of record JABFAI010000317.1, read on the forward strand.
CTTAATCGCCTGCCTTTAGTAACCCGGAACCGTACTTTACTGGCCCCTATACAACTATCACCAGTAACAACCCTGGATCGAACCCCACTACCATCACCCGCCCGCCCTCTGGCAATGATCACACTGGAACTGTTATCATAGTCAACCCATCGGGTGGCTCTGGTGGTACTCGGCCTGCCTTTACTGGCCCGTATACGACCATTACAAACAATGGGCCTGCTGGAAGTCACCCAACCACTTTGACCCTTCCTCCTGCGGGCAATAACCCCAGCGGAACCGTTATCGTGGTCGTTCCCTCTGGAACTCAAAGCAAGACTTTTACTGGTCCATACACGACTATCACGGCAGATGGACCGGGATCTCAGGCTACTACTGTGACACTCCCACCATCTGGTACTGGTGGTGTTGGAACTGTCATCGTCATTGAGCCAACATCTCCTGGTTCCAAGCCCTCTTCTACAAAGTCAGGTAAGTCTCCAGCAACGACTATCACTATCCCACCATCTGGCACGGATGGCACTGGCACTGTTATCGTTATCGGCCCTACGACAACTTCTGGATCTGGACATGCTTCCTCTGGAGGCTCTGGTGTCCCCAACCCCAACTCTGTCACTTCCAAGGGTCCCTTCACTGGTCCCTTCACAACCATTACTGGTATCAACACTGGTTCTGCTGGTACGACCGTGACACTCCCTCCCTCTGGCACTGACTCCATCGGCACTGTTATCGTTCTCGAGCCAAGCACAAGTGCTCAGAAGACCACGTTCACAGGCCCTTTCACTACAATCACTGGGGTCAACACTGGTTCTGCTGGAACTACAGTCACACTCCCCCCGTCAGGCACTGACAGTATCGGCACGGTTATTGTCCTTGAGCCAAGCACGACTGCGCAGAGGACGACCTTTACAGGCCCCTTCACTACAATCACTGGCGTCAATTCTGGCACTGCCGCTTCAACTGTTACCCTTCCCCCTTCGGGCACAGATTCTACCGGTACTGTCATTGTCCTAGAACCTACCAGTACATCAAAGCCAAGTACCTTCACTGGTCCCTTCACAACCATCACCGGAGTGAACACCGGCTCATCGGGTACGACTGTTACTCTTCCCCCTTCCGGAACAGGCTCAGTAGGTACTGTCATTGTCCTTGAGCCTAGCACGACTGGACCGCGAAGTACCTTCACTGGCCCCTTCACTACAATCACCGGTGTCAACTCAGGAAGCCTGACCGCCACACTTACACTGGCACCATCTGGCTCTGACCCAACTGGCACGGTTGTCATCCTTGAGCCTTCAGTCACTGCCCCTGCTTCTAGTTTTACAGGTCCATTCACCACCATTACCGGTATCAACACCGGCACCGGTGTTGCAACCCTCACTCTGGCACCCTCTGGTACCGACTCAACTGGAACTGTTGTCATTCTTGAGCCATCTTCTTCTGCCCCATCAAGCACTTTCACTGGCCCCTTTACCACTATCACAGGAACTGGTCCCGTCCAGACCACCGTCACCCTTCCTCCTTCAGGTGGTGACCCAAGCGGTACTGTTATCGTGATTGGTCCTGCTTCAAGCACAACCTTTACTGGCCCTTTCACTACCATCACAGGTGTGAACACAGGCACTGGCTCCTCCACCGTGACACTTCCGCCTTCAGGTACCGGTACTATTGGTACTGTCATTGTGCTAGAGCCCTCGACGACTAAGACTTTTACTGGACCTTTCACTACCATTACTGGTGTGAATACTGGTACTGGCTCTTCCACAGTCACCCTTCCTCCTTCTGGGACTGACTCTGTTGGTACTGTAATCGTGTTAGAACCGTCAACCACCAAGGGTCCTTTCACTGGCCCCTTCACCACCATTACTGGTGTCAACACTGGTACTGGCTCATCCACGGTTACTCTTCCACCTTCTGGAACAGATACCATCGGTACTGTCATCGTGCTCGAACCCTCAACAACTAGAACCTTTACGGGACCTTTCACTACTATTACTGGAGTCAACACCGGGACTGCAACTGGCGCTTCAACCGTGACCCTTCCTCCTTCTGGCACCGATACTATAGGCACTGTTATTGTCCTCGAGCCTTCAACCCGTACAACGTTCACGGGTCCTTTCACTACAATCACCGGCGTTAACACAGGCACCGGCTCTTCTACTGTAACCTTGCCACCTTCTGGAACTGACTCTATTGGCACTGTTATCGTGCTCGAACCGTCAACCACCAAGGGTCCTTTCACCGGCCCCTTCACCACCATTACTGGTGTTAACACTGGTACTGCAACTGGCGCTTCAACTGTGACCCTTCCTCCTTCTGGTACCGATACTATAGGTACTGTTATTGTCCTTGAGCCTTCAACCCGCACAACGTTCACGGGTCCTTTCACGACAATCACTGGCATCAACACAGGCACCGGAGCTTCTACCGTTACTTTACCTCCTTCTGGTACTGACACCATTGGTACTGTGATCGTGCTTGAACCTTCAACCAGCGCTAGTGCCACTGGACCATTCACAGGACCATTCACCACCATCACTGGTGTGAACACTGGAACTGCAACTGGTACTTCTACCATCACGCTACCTCCCTCAGGCACCGACACTGTTGGCACGGTTATTGTCTTGGAGCCTTCCACTCGTACAACCTTCACTGGTCCCTTCACAACAATCACTGGTGTCAACACGGGAACTGCAACTGGCGCTTCTACTCTAACTCTGCCTCCTTCTGGAACTGATACCATTGGTACGGTTATCGTGCTTGAGCCGTCTACTGCTGCTACCCCAACCACGTTTACAGGCCCATTTACCACCATCACCGGAGTCAACACAGGAACAGCGACAGGAGCTCAGACTGTCACCTTGCCGCCCTCTGGAACTGACACCATTGGTACTGTGATCGTGCTTGAACCTTCAACTAGCGCCAGTGCCACTGGGCCATTCACAGGACCATTCACCACCATTACCGGTATCAACACGGGTACTGCGACTGGAGCCTCGACCATCACACTTCCGCCATCTGGAACAGATACCATCGGCACAGTCATTGTGTTAGAACCTTCAACATCAGCACCTGCGTCAACATTCACTGGTCCATTCACCACTATAACTGGCGTCAGCCCAGGGACCGCCACAGGAGCCTCAACAGTCACTCTCCCGCCGTCAGGAACCGATTCCATTGGAACCGTCATCGTGCTCGAGCCGTCAACGTCAGCGTCTGCTTCGACGTTCACAGGCCCTTTCACCACGATCACTGGTATCAACACGGGCACAGGCACGGGAGTATCTACCATCACTCTGCCCCCAACAGGAACTGATACCATCGGAACTGTCATTGTTCTTGAGCCTTCGACTTCAGCTCCTGCCTCGACTTTCACTGGTCCATTCACCACTATCACTGGCGTCAACACAGGTACGGCTACTGGTACCTCTACCTTGACACTTCCACCATCAGGCACAGATACTATCGGCACTGTCATCATCCTCGAGCCCTCAACTTCAGCACCTGGCTCTACCTTCACTGGTCCATTCACCACCATTACAGGTACTGGACCCATTGGCACAAGTGTGACTCTGGCACCATCTGGAACCGATCCTGTCGGTACCGTGATCGTGATCGTCCCCACGCCTGTTTCAACTGTATCCCCTGGAGCCACCGGAACTAGCGAGGGTTCAGGTGTTTCATCAACCTCTAATGGTTCTCAAGGTCAGTCAACGTCTTCCCCCGGAAGCTCCAACTCTGGCGCTTCAAGCACTTCCGATTTGCCCTCCCAGCAAAGTTCAGATATTTCTTCCCAATCCTCTGCCTCTGATTCCTTGACCAATGGCAACTCTGGTTCTGCGAGCGGCACTTCCAGTGGCTCTATAGTATCTTCAACTGGAGTTTCGTCGGGTGATTTGTCAGCTTCTGTTACTGGTAGTTCTGAGTCTGCCTTCAGTACCTCTGGTCTCACATCCCAGGAGAGTTCGGGTGCTTCTTCCTTTGCAGCCTCAGTGTCGGATACCCTGACCAGCGGTGGTACCGTTGGTACTCAGTCTTTGAGCGGTACCTTCACTGGCACCGATGGATCTTTGACTACTACTGCTTCAGGAGCACCGCCAACCTCTGGCTCCAGTCAAGAGACGTCTGGGGCTGGAGGCCCGGGTACTTCTGGTACGGCACCCCAACAGAGCTCAGAAGCTTCCAGTTCCCTTACCAATGGCAACACTGGAAGCACTGGCAGCACTGACACTGGCCTAGTAAGCAGCACTGGCGTTGGCGAATCTACTGGTTCTTCATCGGGTACTTTATCAACCTTTGGTACCAGTAGTGAGTCGACTTCTGGTGTTGGTAGTCAGTCAGCATCTGCTCCGGTAAGCTCTGATGGAGCTTCAAGCACCTCTGGCGCCGCGACACAACAGACTTCTGATGCCTCGTCAGTCCCAGCTACAGAAACTGGTACCACGGTTGCCCCCGGCTCCGAGAGCACCACTTCTGGCGGTTCTCAAACGTCATCAGCTGAGATCTCTTCCGGAGCTGTGTCCTCTAATTTTGGTTCAGAGACGTCTTCATTTGCATCAGGTGTTTCATCTGAGACTGTAACTGATGGCAACACTGAAGGCTCTGAGTCTACTGGCACCTCTGGTGGCTCTGGTGGATCTTCTACAGGGCTTCCCACTGTTGCTACATCTGGCACTGGCGTAGGCACATCGTCAGACGGATCTGGTGCTTCTTCAACTCTAGGGTCGGAGACTAGTGGCAACACTGGTGTCTCTGAATCTGCAAGCACTACATCTGGTGGTTTTGAAGGACCATCTACTGGACTTCCTTCAGAAATTTCATCCTCGCAGTCTGGCTCTGAGACGTCTCCAATTGCATCAGGTTCTGCTTCAGATACCGCAACCAATACTAACACCGGTTCGCCAGGCTCTGAAAGCACCACTTCTGGTGGTTTTGAAGTATCCTCCACTGAAGTTCCCTCGGTTTCGTCCTCTGGGTCTGGTTCAGAGTCTAGCTCGGTTCCATCGGGCACTTCTTCGGTTTCCTCTTCAGAGACTAGTGGAAACACTGGCGGTTCTGAGACTGCAAGCAGTACCTCTGACGGTTCTAGCGGACCTTCAACTGGAATCCCCACTGGTGCCACCTCCTCTGGATCAGGCAGTGAGACTTCTGGAGCTGGATCAGGCACTTCTGAGGTTTCCCCCTCAGAGACTAGTGGAAACACTGGCGGTTCTGAGACTGCAAGCAGTACCTCTGACGGTTCTAGCGGACCTTCAACTGGAATCCCCACTGGTGCCACCTCCTCTGGATCAGGCAGTGAGACTTCTGGAGCTGGATCAGGCACTTCTGAGGTTTCCCCCTCAGAGACTAGTGGTAACACTGGCGCCTCTGGCACCTCTGGGCCTGGTACCGCAAGTAGCACCTTGACTGCCTCTGAAGGATCCTCTACAGGAGTTACCACTGAAGCTGCATCATCTAGCTCTGACGCTGAAACTTCTGGCACTGATACTGCTGGCAGTGAGACTTCCGGGGCTGGATCAGGTACTTCTTTGGCTTCAGTCTCGGAGACAGGTGGCAATACCGGCGTTTCGGGCGCTACAAGCAGCACCTCCGATGTATCTCCAACAGGAGTTCCTACCGGTGAGACATCATCTGGCTCTGGCGCTGGAACATCTTCAGCGACAACTGACGGTTCCTCTGCTACGCTTACTGAGACTGGCAACACTGATACCGCGGGCACTGTAATCAGCACCTCGGGTGTCTCTGAAGGATCCACGACAGGCGTTCCCACTGGTCAGGCATCATCTGGTTCTGGTACTGAGACATCTGGAGCCAATTCGGGTGCTTCTTCTGCCACACTTACAGGAACTGATAATACTGGTGCCCCTACTCCTACAAACACTGACGGCTCTGAAGAATCTTCAACTCTTGTTCCCTCTGGTGCTACATCGTCTGACACCGGCTCTGAGACATCCTCAGCAGGACCGGGTGCTTCTTCAACCGCTGGAGAGGAGTCAAGTACTGATGCCCCAGCTTCTACCGCTGGTACGTCTGATGGCTCTGGAGGCTCGTCAACAGGAATCCCCACTGGAGCTACTTCATCTGGTACTGGCTTAGAGACCTCGGGTTCTCCCTCGACAATTGCTGAGTCAAGCACTGGTACCTCTGAGCCTACTGGTGCCACTTCATCTTTTGGACCAGGCGCATCTTCTTCGGCTTCAGATCCAGAGACTGACAGCACTGGTGTCCCTGTCTCTACCGGTGGTACCTCTATTGGTTCAGAGGGTTCTTCTACTGGACTTGCAACTGAGGCTTCATCTAGCTCTGGTGTTGAGACCACCTCAACTGGTTCTGGCGCAGGCACTATCTCTGCTGGATCCAGTGCCTCTACTGGAATTGCCACGGAGGCTTCCACCGGTTCAGGCCCAGAGACCACCTCAGCTGAAGTTTCCACTGAATCTTCATCTTCCGGCTCTGTTGCCGAGACGACAGCAACTGGAATTAGCACTGAACCTTCATCGTCTGGCTCCGGTTCAGAGTCCTCTTCCTCTGGTCCTGGCTCAGAAACCGCCTCAACTGGATTCGAGGCTTCAACTGGTACTCCCACTGAGTCCACTTCGTCTCAACCGGGCATAGAGACATCTTCAACTGGATTCGGGGCCACGTCTGGAAGCTATAGTACCAATGGACCTACTTTCACCTCATCAGGATTCATTACACGAATTTCTAGTTCATCATCGTCTTCTGAAGAGACCACTGACATTTCATCAGGCCCTGATACCTCTACTGGTTCTAGTTCTCCTGCCACCGGCGCTTCTTCAACCTCTGACTCAGGTGCCGCTACTACCTCATCAGGAGCTGGAACAGAGACTTCTGGTTCCACTGGCTCCGCTGGAGAGCCTTCGAACACTTCGTCGGGATCCAGTGGCTCTTCCACTTCCGGTGCTCCTTCCGAGAGCTCCAACACCTCCGCCAACCCAGGAGAGTCTTCTTCAGGTGCCGGAGAGTCTTCTGGCACTCCAGCAGAGACCTCTTCCGGTCCTGGTTCTGAGACCACCGGTGCTACATCTTCTGGCTCTGTTGCCGCCACTACCTCATCAGGACCTGATGCTTCTTCTAGCTCTGGTGTTTCTCCCGAGAGTTCAAACACATCTGCTTCACCGGCTGAGTCTTCCTCGTCTGATGGTGGAGAGTCTTCCGGTACCTCGGGCGTTCCCTCAGAGACATCTTCAGGCTCTGGGTCTGAGAGCACTTCAGCGCCCAGTACTTCTGGAGCCGGTGGAGAGTCTTCAGCGGCTTCTTCATCTGGACCTGAGTCAACTTCCGCTGGATCTTCTGTTACAACCGATGCTGGCTCGGGCTCTTCTAGCACTGCGGCTACCGCTGGCGAATCCTCTGAAGCTTCATCTGCTTCGCCTGAGTCCTCTTCTTCCGCGTCCCCCACCGAGACATCTGGCTCTTCTACAGGGTCTGGAGAGTCCTCTGGGGCCACATCGGGTGTTGCTTCTGAGACTTCCAGTGGCTCTGTCGTGAACACTTCATCCGACAGTGGCGCCTCTTCTGAACCTGCTACATCCGGCGCCCCAGAGACTTCCTCAGTTGTCATTGCCAGCTCTGGTGCTTCCAGTGATTCTTCCGCTAACCCCACGTCTGCAGCATCCGAGCAGTCTTCTGCTACTTCAAATGGCCCTTCCGAGACTTCCAGTGGTGATAGCGCCAGCAGCTCTTCAGACGTTGGTGCCTCATCAACCTCCGGCGCCGAAGCTACTTCCTCGGCTGGTGCTGAATCTTCATCTGCATCAGCTGGAGAGTCTTCATCAAGCGCCCCTGCTGAAAGCTCGAGTGGTACTGCCTCATCTGCCCCAGCGACCTCCTCCGAAGCTGAGACATCCTCCGCTGGTGCGAGCAGTTCTGAATCTGCGGCCAGTGCCACATCTACAGCTGTTGAAGAATCATCCCAGTCATCGCCTGCTACAACAGATACTTCCGAGACGTCTCCTGCCTCCACTGATGTCGCTACCCAGACTTCAGGTGCTACTTCAGCCGATAGCTCATCTGCTGCCGCAACCTCTTCTGATGTTCCTGCCACGTCTTCTGCTAACACCGAAGCTCCCAGTAGCTCCGACGCTGGCGGTAGCAGTTCATCTGCAGAGGAGTCTTCCCAGACCTCGGCTGCTACTTCAAGTGCAGCTGAGACCTCTTCTGCTCCCACGGAAACTTCCAATGAAGTTTCAGCTACTGTCTCCTCAGGAGCTGAGAGTTCATCTGCCCCTTCAACTTCTTCCGATGTGACTGACTCTTCTTCTGCTGGAGCTGGATCCACTGCTTCGTCTTCCGCTGCCGAGACCTCATCTGCTGGAGTTGAAACCACTGCTTCCTCCTCATCCGTTGAGACCTCATCAGCTGCCGAGTCATCCTCTCCTGTTGAGACCTCATCTGCTGATACTGAATCTACTGCTTCATCATCCGTTGAGACCTCATCTGCAGTCATCGAGTCCACTGCTTCCTCCTCTGCCGCTGAGACTTCTTCTGTAGCTGGGTCTTCTTCCGTCGCTGAGACCTCTTCTGCCGCTTCCTCCACCGCTGCTGAGACATCTGGTCCCGACACCTCATCAGCTACCACTGAACCTACCAGTACCTCAGCTATATCCTCTGCTGAGACATCTGCCGCTGAGACTTCATCTACGGGAGTTGAAACTACTGCTTCCTCCTCTCCCATCGAGACCTCATCTGCAGTCATCGAGTCCACTGCTTCCTCCTCTGCCGCTGAGACCTCTTCTGCCGCTTCCTCCACCGCTGCTGAGACATCTGGTCCCGACACCTCATCAGCTACCACTGAACCTACCAGCACCTCAGCTACATCCTCTGCTGAGACATCTGCCGCTGAGACTTCATCTACGGGAGTTGAAACTACTGCTTCCTCCTCTCCCATCGAGACCTCATCTGCTGATACTGAATCTACTGCTTCATCATCCGCTGTAGAGTCTTCTTCCGCCGTCGAGAACTCATCTACTGCTGAGACCTCTTCTGCCGCTTCCTCCTCCGCTGCTGAGACCTCATCTGCTGCTGAGTCGTCCTCTGCCGGTGAGACCTCGTCTGCTGTCGAGACTTCGTCTGCTGCTGAGACCTCTTCTGCCGTTTCTTCTGCTGCTGAGTCGTCCTCTGCCGGTGAGACCTCATCTGCTGCTGAGACCTCATCTGCCGCTTCCTCCTCCGCTGCTGAGACCTCATCTGCTGCTGAGTCGTCCTCTGCCGGTGAGACCTCGTCTGCTGTCGAGACTTCGTCTGCTGCTGAGACCTCTTCTGCCGTTTCCTCTACCGCTGCTGAGACATCCGCCCCCGAGTCCTCTTCGACTGCACCAGAGACAAGCGCCGAGCCCACTTCATTCACTGTGGAGAGCACCACCGCACCCTCCACAAGTGAAGCCTCGACCACTTCAGCTCCACCTACAACCACCACTCCCAGTTCAACTACTCCTGAGGCTGAGACAACCTCATCTGCAACTGAGTGTATCCCCTTGCCAAACACTTCGGGCACTTGTGCCGTGGCTCTCCCCGCTGCCTGTTCACAACTCGAGGATACCAACGGTCTAGCTCTTATTCCTCTACTCGCCGTCTGTACTACTGCCCTCGGACCCTATGCCGTTGGTAACGCTGCCTCCTGTCTCGCGACCACCCCCGTTGTTGGCACTTCTGGTTTGAGTATTGTGAACTGTATCGTTGATGCCTTGGAAGAGCGTTGCATCACAACTCTTCCCGAACCTTGTACAGACCTGGCAAATTCAAATGGTCTTGAGCTTGTCGCCGATGTTGCCCTTTGCGCTACAGCTCTCGGTCCCTTTGCCGCTGGAAGTGCTGCTACGTGTCTATCCACTGGTGACATCACTGGCAGCACGACAGGCACCAGCATCGTTGAGTGTCTTGAGATTGCCTTTGGCCTTGCGTCCGGCTCAAGTACTGTTACCGGCATTCCATTCTGCGCTGAATCTACGGCCACGCCCACGCCCACACCTACGCCAACCCCTCAGCCAGCCTGTGCCACACTTCCTGAAGATTGCCAGTTCCTTGGCACTTTGACTGGTTCTGTTGCCATCGCCATATCCGCTCCTGCTTGCAGAACAGCACTCGGTGCTTACAACACAGGCAACGTGGCGTCTTGCACTACCTCCGGCATCGGTCTCTTCACGCCTGGCTCGACTGTCGTTACATGTCTTAACAATGCCCTCGCCGGGACGTGTATCTCGACACTCCCAGCGGCTTGTTCCAGCCTGGCTGGGCAGAATGCCGTTCAACTTGCCTTGAACCTTGGTGCCTGCGACACTGCTCTTGGGCCGTTCGGAGAAGGAGAAGCGGAGGATTGTTTGAGTGTTACTCAGGGTAGCGGTGACGCTGTTGTGAGCTGTCTCAACAATGCACTTTTCTTTCCCACTACGGCTACGCTATGATAACTCCTAGTATGGCTGGGCGAGAGATGACGGAGTGTTTGTCTGTGTGAAACTTTTCTTTTTGTAACCTTTTCCTTGCGTAACTTGTTGGATCTTGGGCAATCTCAGTGTCATTCGGATTACTGTAATGGTAGCTACTAGGCTAGTACAGTAGCTCATAATACTCAATTCACTTCCTTTCTACCTCATACCTCTACTAGTACATCACCCTTTATGCGCTCTCATTCCTTGTGCATCGCCATGTTATCCATCTTCTTCTGCCCAATTGCATTCGCACCGACTGGCGCATCAGGTCCATCAAAGATCTCCGCCACTTCTTCAAGAGAATAGCCCTTGGTCTCGGGGAAGAAGAAGAAGATCAAGGTCAGGTGAACAGCGATCGCAACACACCAAACAATATAGTACTTCCAAGCGATTGCTTCCATGGCAACAGGGTTAGCGAAAGCGTTATACACACCCGCCAAATTGCCAGTGAGCTGGTACAGCATAGATGCCTTTGCACGAAGGGAGTACGGTGTGACTTCCATGATATAAGTGGCTCCGATGGGAGAACAGGCGTGATACCAGAACGAGAAGACAAAGATCATGGCCAGAACTGCACCAGCGTAGCCCATGTGCTCGAAGTTCTCCTGTTGGTTGCGGGCAGAGCAGATTGTCCAGATGATGTATGATACACCCATACCCGACATACCAACAAGGAAGAGTCTGCGTCGACCAAACTTGTCAATCATGGTGGCGAAGACGACAGCTGAAAGGAAACCCCAGATTTGCAGCCCGGCGTTGAGCAGAAGCTGGGTCTTGTGGTCGGTGATGTTGATCGAGTTGAGGACCTTGGCGAGATAGTAGGAGGTAAGGGCATTGCCGGACCACTGCAACATGGCAGGGATGTACAGGGCCAGGAAGAATCGATGCCAGTTGCCTCGGGTAGAGATCCATTCCGCCCAGCGTGACTTCTTCTGGACCTTCTCAATCTCGAGAGTCGCTGTGATCTCAGCCATCTCGAAGCGGGCCAATCGAGAGTTGGGATCTCCGTAACCATGCCACTTGACGAGAATATCCTTTGCTTCCTGGTATCGACCCTTGTAGATGAGCCATCGAGGAGACTCGGGTGCAAACATGACCAATGAGGCCTGAACAACAGAGAAAACGCCCTGAAGGAGACTGGGAAGACGCCATGCCCAAGAGCTCTGCATCTGGAAGCTTCCATACGTGACCCAAGCAGCGATGATAGCACCCAGTGGCCACGAAACCATCATGAAAGATGTCATCTTTCCACGATGCGTCGGGTATGTAACTTCGGAGAGAAGAGGAGGCGCCGCAGTGGAAACAATGCCGAGACCGAAACCGATGATGAAGCGCGAAGCAACAAACATGCCATAATTATACGAACAAGTCTGAACAATCGCGCCAGCAATGATAGTAATCGATCCGATGAAAATGGGCTTTCTTCGCCCAAGCCAATCGCACAGCTGGGAAGAAACAAGGATCGAAATGAGAACACCACCGTTGGGTCCAAACGTCATAGCCCCAAGGCGCGTTCCCTTTGGTTGGCCGAAATATTCCTGCCATTGTGGCAGCGACTGCGCTCCATTGAGCATGCTCGCATCAAAGCCGGTAGCGGTTTGGGTCAAGAGGCCGCTGAGGAGGAGGAGGTTGAGCTTCCATAATGTCCAGTCGGAGTACCATGGCTTGCGATCGCGGGGGATGACATCGGCGAGGACGAGACCTTGGAAGTCGTTGGCGTCGGCGTCGGGGATGTGAGTTTCTTCGGCGGCTTGCTTTGACATGTTGAAAGAAGCAGACTTGACCCAGATGGAAGTGAAGTTGGTTGAGTCTGGTGGTTTTGTTTCGTTTTGATCATCTCCACAGTCCTTTATATCTATCAATCTGACTTTGTGGGGTTGGAACCAAGGCTGGCAGTGATATTACCTCTCCGGTAGATGAGCCGAGGAACTCGTACCATTCACCAGGCCAAGATGACCCCAAAACTTGCTTGTGGGGGAGACCTGGGCCGATGCCCGCTGCGCGTTTGCGGGTTTTTTACCCCGGATCTACCCCAGATTCGTTAACGTGCCGTGGAGCCTTTGCACTCGGTTTGGTTAGAGGGTAAATCCCCTCACGTGAGCGTGACCAATATTCTTGGTTCGGGGCAAACGGAGCCGAATGAGGCATTGAACCGGCAGCGGGAGAAGGGTCGGAGGTCGTTACTCCGGGCAAGATGATGCCGAATTCTCACATCATTAACGCGAAAAACGAAATTATGTGCAGATGACTCTGGCGTTAGTTGTAGCTAACTCGTACGCTTAATTGACATGAAGATCATCAATGTCACGAAACGTATTAGTCATCCTTGTAATACTGCCAAGATGCAGGGTAACTTGAGGTGTCTCGAGTGCTGAGGATTAATTAATCGCGTTATTACCTTTATTAAACAGAGAACTTCAAGTAAAATTAGAATTAAATTCTAAGATTATTCCAATTTCCTTTTATCAATATAACTGCAAAGGTATGAGCGCTTGAAGTAAAGACATTTTATAGAATGTCGCACAAAAAGCATAAATATTTACACAGAATTTGCTAGTTATTGCAAATAGTTTTTAATGTTGAAAATAAGAATTGACCTATTACGTACATGAACTTAGCTGTTATTTTGATAGCCATATAACTACTAGGTAGTTTCCCGGATATGCTAAAACTTTTGTTCTATTTTACATAGATTCTGTCGCCAACATATCATTAATTGCATTGTAGTGCACGCACCCAAGATTGAGGTTGAGATCTTATCTGAGATAAGACTGTGTGGATTTCGTGACTGATGAGAGAAACTATGCCAAGATAAGCCCAGATAAGACACTAATACGGAACAAGTCCTCTGCCTAGACACGAGTGAAACGACACCGGCTCTGGAATTCCTACTGAGAGCTCAATGGCACCCAAGCATGCTAAGCGATTAAGCTGATGCGAAGGTAGCTTAGCCTCAAGCCTGGAGTTGCAGCCTGCGCCGCAAAATGGGATCATAAAATATCTAGAGGGCTATGCTCATCTAGCCACTGACTGGCCAGCACTCAGGCTATCCTGGATCAAGCTTGGGCCTAGAGCGCCATGTACTGATTCTCTTATCACATACCTTTCATCTTATACGTCCATATGCATTTCGTGGCGTATGCAATGTGATACCTTGTTATGACTCTGGGCATATATGTTTGTGATAGAGAGCAATGTGACAGTGAGTTGCTGGAACCAAATTCATCTACATTTCAGGCTACAGTGAGACGCTTGCCTACGATCGCTTCAATAATCTCCTGCAGGGAGGAGACTCCAAGTTGCTCTCTCTCCCTGGTCTTCGTGAATGCGAAAAAGGCAAGACATGCGACAAGCTATTCACAGAGGCGGTTAGAAAGGTCGTTCGTGACTTTTGGGAAGCTTGTGAAAAGGCCGCTGACGAGGCCTCGTTCCTTGAGAAGATACAGGTCAAAACTATCAAAGACGCATATGCAGCAATTACAATGAAGTATGATAGCTACACGCTACGGTCCTACTTGACAGATGTTGCGGGGTGGACTGAAGACGCTATCAATCTGTATGATCTTGGCAATGCTCATGTAGTCTTTGAGAATGGGTTCGTTAAGTCGTTCGAAGATGCCTTTTTGTCGAGGAACAAAGGTGGCGAGCAGGCGGGCATGAAACAGCTCCAGAAGGGGATGGATGCTGTGCCTAACGGCTTCGTCTCTAGCGAGCAAAAAGAAAGTCAGTCGCAGACGCCTCTTCGTTGAAGCGCCCCTGAACTAATAAAATACAGACTCGCTAGTGGATGGTATCATCTACGGTGCTCGAGTTACCGAGATAGGTAGCCTTAAGCAATCGGACCCCAAAATCCCGCTCCAAGCTCCCGTCAAGGTGACCTACGAAGTCGCAGCCAACAGCTTAAAGAAATCCATCACCTCAGACATTCACGGCGCAGCGAACAATTACCAAGTCAAAGCCCTTCGTTCCCATGCAGGAAATGGCAGCCCGAGACGTTCGCTACGTGGAAGTCACCAAGATCCTCCTCCGATCTGCCTATCCGTTACACCATGTTCCCCAAAACAAACGGAAACACTCAGTTCGAACATTCTGACCGCGGTGTCATCATGGCAGCATACACCTTTCAACAAGACGCCACTATCCTCGGATCCCTCTCCCCTGAGCGAAGGATCCAGATCGCCGCTGAGAACCTGAACAGGATCTTCCCCGGAGCCAAGTCGCTTGACCTACTCGAAGCCGGAGCATCGCAAGTCTTCCTGGCTGATGAGCTGGCTGGTGGAAGTGCATTCTGCTACTTTGGCCCGATGAAAAAGACCAAGTTCTTGGATACGATGCAGAAGCCTGACTGGGAGAATAGGGTCTTCACTGCAGGTGAACAGGCTAGCTTTACTCATAGATGGATTCGGGGCGCCTTTGGAGCCGGGCTCCGATGTGTTCAGCAGATTTGGTCTGTTGCTGTTGAGAATAAGGTATAATAAGGGGAACAGCTGAAGGTCTTGATCTCGCCACTTACTTGTTCCTTACTTCGCCTTTTATGTAGTTCAATCGCTGGGCAGCATTGTCGCCTCACTGAATCCCTCGTTTTAGTACCAATTAACAAGAAATCATGGAATTTCGAAGTTGTAAGGCCTTTTCGATTACATGAATGATGAGATAGGAGCTGTTGGGTGGGTAGGTCGCTACAAGGCAGTCGAGTTCCAGAATCTGATATATTGAAACGTGTTGTCAAAAATAAATGATAGAACCACATTGATAAGCGGGACGGCGATGTATGTTAGTGATGAAAGTATCGAGCAAGATGTAATCCAAAGACAAACGTCCCTAGCCTAAACAACTGAACACAATGCTCCATCCTGAACTACGCATCCACTTCCTTAGCTAGGCCGGGCTATTGAATTGAACAGCTATTTGAGAGTGATTCTTAATAACTTAAAAACATCGTCCTGGTAGTGCCTCAAGTAACCGATAATCATGTCTTAAGTACGCCGGTCCAGCTACAGACCCCAGGCGCGTCAAGTGAAAGTTGTGACATTTGGTGAATCAAATCGTTCGCCGTAGCCTCATTCTGAACGTCATATTCGCACTTGAATCTTTTCAAGTCGCCCCAAGAATTCTTCAGACCAGGGATGTCATCCCAGTTCTCGGCCCCAGCACGCTTATTCAAGAGTGACTCGTACTCATCTGGCTTCTTCTCTTTGACTGCGCTCAAGATCTTCAGCAGATCATCGAGGCTTGTCTTGTGTATCTTTGTTCCTCGTGGAGGCTTGATCCCATAGTTGCTCTTGTTCATCTGTAGTCATTCATTAGCGATATGATATTGGTAAGGAAAGTGTG
The DNA here is from genome assembly GCA_013266175.1 of Fusarium gaditjirri. Taxonomy (NCBI): domain Eukaryota; kingdom Fungi; phylum Ascomycota; class Sordariomycetes; order Hypocreales; family Nectriaceae; genus Fusarium; species Fusarium gaditjirri. The sequence continues at coordinate 96,462 of JABFAI010000317.1, forward strand.
GACACTTGGTGCTGACGGTAATGGTGAGCGTGTTCAAGTCTGGCTTTGGCATGCATGCTGTGATCGTTCTCACGTCACCCGGAAATAGCAGATTTGGGGCCTTCCATTGATCTGTCTTAACGGAGAAACTGTCTCGTAACATCTTGCACAGCTCTTCAGAAGTGATTGTCGCAAAGTGATTATCCTGGCCTTCGGACGAAAGAAGATTGGCCAGGAAACCGGAGACTAATGGCGCGGCTGAGGGGTCTGTCAGCATTTGAAGTAAGCTTCAAGATAAGGAGGAGTAACGACAACTCACCGAACGACGTGCCGGACGTAATCAAGTTGCTACCTGGCACTGCTATATCTGTGCCTGGTGCGTAGATGTCCACCACTGTTGTTACTTGGTTAGCTCCGAACGCATTCTTACCACAGGGCAGGTTACGTACATGGGCCATAGCATGATTGCTGGTTGATCTTACCCTTCTTGTCTGTGTTACCAACAACTATCACTCCGGGCTCACACTGAGGCCAGGCCTTTGACGTTCTAGTCAAGCACGTCTTGGATTCCATGTCAGCAAACCGTCCAAGAGGTTGTTTCGTCGTTTCCTTACCCCACTGTTTCCAGCTGCAGCCACTGGAATGATGTTGTACTCTTTTATCAACTGCTGAAGAATGCCCGAGGCGATTCGAACAGCACCAGGCTCCGGGTCCGCCAGTCCCCAAGACATATTCAAAACGATACGACCGGACAATTTGTTATTTTGAATTGCGCATCGAAGTACAGACAATGCGCATGAAACAAATCCTTGAGTGGGCATCGTGCCCAAGAAGTAGTGGATTTTGACACTTGCTTTGGGAGCGACTTTCAAACTTGTTAGTTACTACCAGATCAAAGTTCCCGATGAGTACTAACTGCCATGATTTTGCCCACAGGCAACGTTGGTGACTATAGTGCAGTGGTCTTCTGCCTTACCGACTTTTGGAGAGGCATTGATGGTAAACGGCCGATCAGTCTAGAGGCTGCTTAGCTGACGCAACTCCAGGTAGAGCGAATTGTAATGCAACTTACCTCTATGTCGTTTTTCACAAAACCTTCCCCGTCTATAATAAAGATAGTCACATTCTCTCCCTTCTTGTTCATGACTGCTGTGTCTCTGACCCATGGAGTGGATTTGGTTTCATTCAGAGTCTTGATCTCGTTGAACCTGTCATCCGACAACGTGACCTTGGACGCGCCCCAATTAGAGCAGGGCTCTTCAGTGACGGCATATTTTTCGACAACTACGTTGGGGGTAAAGGAGAGTAGCTCCTACAACAGGTCAGTGGAGGGAGTCCGCGACTATACTTGATATAGAGTAGCCTTACAGGAGACGCATTAATTGCCTCTACGACCTTGGGATGGAAGTAGCCCACGTACATCGTGGCTGGATTGTCCAGCACTGCCTCTATTCCTGGAAAGTTGGTTGCACCTAAGGATAGATTATCTTGGCTGAGGCTTCGAATCTTGTCGATATGAGCATCGCGAGATGTCTGGGACACACGATAGCTATCATCTTTTAGTTGGACGACCCCGGCACCATCCAATACTTTAACGCCCTGCAGAGTATTCAATTCTACTTGATCAATTGACTTGAGAGCTGGTAGAGTTTTGGGACTATGTAGTCATATAGATTAGTTATAGCTTGGCTGTGTTGATCATTATGGAGTGACATACGGTTGAGGCTTGGTATTGTCCTTGACAACGCGATTGGCGGGTGACACGGAATGGCGAACGATATCTTGCAGAGGCATGGTGAAGATGAGTTTTGGTATGTTCTGAATGCGAAAGAAATGAGGTGCTTAGAACACTTTGAATGTGTCTTTATGTTCTGATAACATTTTGAAAGAACAAAAATCGCAAGAAGGATCTTTTGTGGTAACAACTTTCGCTGAGTTTAGTCCTGATGGAACTAGACATTGGGATACAGCTTGAAGTTCAGCTCGGTTACGAGTCGCAACATACACTCAACCAATGGACCTGAGGCTAGAACGTGTATCACTCAATAGTTCGTCGGAATCTGAGACACAATTGGCGCCGAGAGATGCCGATAGCCGAAGAGAATGCAGCTATACCTCTATGAAGATGCAAGATGGCACGATTCGGTCACACTGCCTCTGAAACTGGATTAATAGAATCTAGCGTCTTTAGATAACACCCTGGCGTGTAAGCCTTTTGTTTATAGAAGTACCCTGTACTTGTTCGATGATCCTGGTACAGGCATATTTCTAGGCTATGGTGTGGCTTGTCCCACCGTAGTGCACTACGATGGCGCTACTAAGAGCTATTGATCAGAGCGTATACCCTGGTCGCTTGTTCGAGACCATTCAGTGATACAGATGGTCAACAATAGTTCACGCCCTATCCTCATCCAGACATTAAGATATTGAGCTGGCCTCATTGATGCAATACTGACTCTATTATCACACACTATTGAAACCTTTTGTTTTCAGCTGAAGCATGTGATAGATCTGGACTGTTGGTCGGAATAGAACCCTTGCGCTCAGAGTCATTGCCCACATGATGGAAGCGGCGAACGCCGACTACTCAAAGAGGGATTCGTGTTTGACAGACAATCCCTATGCTCTCTATGCCATGCTTACAGCTCCACCTACAGCTACATTTCACCACAAACCTTCTCAACACGCGTCAGGCCACACTGTCATAAGATGCTCTCTGTAGAAGACCTTCCGGTGCCTACTGTAGAGAAGCAGGTTGACATTGGTAGAGAGCTTGTCATCCCATGGATTCATCGAGAGCTCACCATGGGCACTGGTTTCTCCTCGAAACTTATATCTACACCAAATCCTTGGATCACAGCCAGATCTCCATTCAACACTGGCGAGCTCAAAAAGCAGCGACTGCTTTACGACGGCAAAGTAGAGGGCAGACATAACTTTCGCGATGCTGAGTCCACCTCTCACTCAACTGGCATGGAGCATACCAGTGGCAGTTTGGGAGTAGCAGTTGGATGCTCATTCCTGAGTGCAAGCGTGACAGGGTCGTATGACAAGACAGTCCTAGAAACCAAAGATGTAAGTCAAACATAGTTTCGCTGGCGTCTCAGTTGGCTGATGTATGGTAGACGTACAGCGTGTCGCGCACCTGTTTGGTCCGCGATGGAGTGATAAGGTTCAAAACAGAGCCTCGTCTTTCGTATGAAGCAGAAAAGATGCTGAGAGAGCCCAATGGCCAAGTGAAATTCCAGGAGGTCTACGGCGACTACTACGTCTCGTGCTACATCCTGGGAGGGGATGCAGGTGTCTACGTGGCTACAAGCGACGACACTGTCGATACTAAAACGAAGGAAAAGGTGACTGTGAAAGTCAAGCTCTTGTTTTTCACAGCCAGCAAAACCTTTGAGAAGGAAAAGTCAACACATGACGAGACCTTTCAGGTGACCATGAGCGGCTATGACACACTGACCAACACTTGCCACGGTTACCCGTCGAAGAAGGAGGGCTTGAACAAGGTCTCTCAGGCTCAGTTCAATGAAGTGAGAAGACAGAGTGTAGGATATCTCCAGAATGTGGATAAACTGCCTTTTCGTGTCCGTGAGCGAATGCGAGAGTTACGGCTAGTCAATGACAAGGATGAGCTGGAGTGGTCTCACTGTGCTGATATTTGTCGAGCTGGTTTAGTAGTGCAGGTGATTCTGATGCCATTTCGTTATTTGAGGGACTATCAGGTAGCTCTGTACAGGAGTTAGCGATAGATTGTTATGTAGTGATAGTTACTTTTTGAAATATAGAAGATTGTGCAGAAACAGATGCACAGAATTGCAGGAGCAGATCAATTGCCATCACGTAGCTCGTACAAACTAATTGAATAGTTCTATGTAATTAGTTTGCTCCTGGCATGCCAAAAGCGTCATCGGAAGGTGATTCATAGGGACCATTCAAGTACTTTCATACAATGTTGCGGATAAACCAGAGATAAAATGGAAATAACACGACGGATCATCGAGCATATATACTAGATTCATTGAGGCTATGAGCAATATGAAGAAATGTTGAACGATTCGTCTAGAATGAGAGCCAATATCAGGCGTTACATGTGTTCTACTCGTCAAGACCATAGAAAACGCCCAGGCGATCAAAGGCTGACCCGCTTTCACCCCAGAAACCTTTAAAAGAGTAGTTTGCTGCTGGAGCATCTGTCCACAGCGTATCTGACTGATCAGGTGGCACGTCCATACCGAGCTTGACTGATTGACCATTGGCAGTAGTAAATGCGATAGAACTTATGACCTTGACCGGAAAATCAGGAAACTTGCCGGCCGTGATCTGCACCGATGTGATACGATCACTGGCGTCGGTCACTGTAAAGTCTGACTTGTCGCTGTTTGGGGGAATACCTGCCTTCTTATCGTGACTGCAGAAGTGCGATGGCTTGCCGATGAAGTGAAGCTCATAAGCCAAGATGTAGCTATTGGTGTTGCTAATGTTGGTCCAAACGCTGACGCCCTTGACAATGTGGCTGTTGGTGACGGTGGGGAAGTCGTTGATGATAGTGTCGGGCTCATGCTTGGAGCCATCACCCGCGCATGCCGTCATGAAGAACTTGGAAGCCTTTTCATCTTTCAGAGCATCCTCATACATGGGCTTGAAGTGATCTGGGAGCGCTCTAGGAGCAAAGTATAGTCTCCCATGCGGAACGGGAGCCAGGGCGCCAGAGGCGGTGACCAGCTTGGGTTTGTCAATCTTGGTAACAGTCTATACAACACATCGTTAACAACAAGAAAAAAAAAATAGTTAAACGGCACGCGCTGTCTGTACGCAACTTACAGGGAGTAGTCTTCGAAAGAAAGTGGGATTGGTGTACTGAAGATCTCGATCTGGGTCCAGAGCAAGCATGGGATTGGCAATGACTTCATCCACCTCTTTGACGATCTTAAGCATCTCCAGTCTGCAGTCCTTCCTGGCCTTCTCAAGACCGAACTCATCAGGCTCGTACGGATCGCCGACGTTGTCGGGGTATTCGAAGCTCTTGGATGATTGAGAGCCTTGGGTATGGGTGCTGCCGGGAGAGTGCAAGAGGTTGACCAGCTCTAGCACTTGCTCACTGCTGTCGCCAGCGTTTTCACGAGCCGTGTCGACTAGTTCTTGCAAGAAATGAAGAGCTTCCATCTTTTTGGGCTTGCTAATCTCTCTTTTGACATCAGCCTTTCTTGGCTCTATCTTGGCTGTCTTCAATGTGACATTTTTATCCTCATAGTCGGTAATGTCTACGAGGCCATGGCAATTAGTCTTAAGCGCAGCATTTCTCATAAAAGTTCAACACTAACCTAGGTGGATCTTCTTCCAGATGCTCTTGTAAGCCATCATGGCATCCAAGAGGTCGTTGGTGTACAGACTGGCAACGTCGTAGTCAAGAATAGTTGGTTTGGGGCTTAGCTTCTGAAAGCTGAGAAGGTTCTCGTACTTTGTGAGTATAGCGCTACGTGGTATCGTCAGCAGTCGGTCGTCCAAGGAAACCAAAAATAGGAAGAAATCACATACTAGGTTCTTTGCGGGCATCGAGCAACGTTGTACGGGAATGCGGCCGCCGCTTTGGTCAGTGACTCGATGGACCATAGCTCATCGGCAGGCTTGATGTCCCCACCCCCATTCCAGTTAACGGTGATGGTAGTCTCGCAGTTCTTGAATGCATTCGCCTTATCAATACCAACCGAAGCATTGACACTGCCACCGGCTGCACGGCCCTGTCCGAAACTCGCTTCAAGTGCAGCTTTGATATCTGACTCGGTCGCCTTGTCGGTGATCTTGACAGACACAATGGCGTCAAGCTCACCTCCTTCGATGAATCCAGAGATGTAGCAATCTCCGTATACCTTCATGAACTTGCCAGTGTTCCAGACGCCATCGATGGCATTGAACTGCCGTACGTCTTCAGCCATGATGGTTTGATTGACGACGGTCACCTGGACAAAGAAGTTGATGGTGCTCTCCTTGAACTTGTCAGAGTTGACGTAGGATCCTGTGAGACCGCCACCTGCTGTGGCTGTCTTGATGCTCAGGGCTGCCGAGACGTTCATGGCATCTGTTATTTCAGAGATCTTGTCGACGTGGCGTGTGCAGTACGAGACAATCTGACTGACTTGCTTGGTGTCGCCCTGGTAATGGTCGCCACCAGGGTCCTCTGTGTCAAAGACAACGGCATCATTCATCAAAATCTCATGTGTGTAGGAGTTGAAGCTAATAATGTCAGTGTTGGTGGGCTGCTCAACGCTATCATGCTTACCCTTGGCCAATTCTCATAGCGGCATGGTACGGAGCAAGATTCAGAGCCATCTTGTAAGTTCGGGAAGACTATCGTGTCAAGACAGGCTAAAGTGATTATTCGATGGTGTGTGATGAAAGGTATGCTCATGAAGGAGAGAGATCAAAGCTCTGCAAGGTGCAATTCCGTCTGGATTTCCTGCCCAAAATCTGGCGGTGATCATATATTCTACTGATCCGAGACTTTACTAGATATAATTGATAGAAAGGCCATTCCGTGAAAATCTGATAAACTCACACCTTTCTAATGAACCAGAGGAAAATATGCAATTGTCGCGAGTACATAGACATGTTACTCTGATTGATCCAGATCCGTCGGAACGGCCGACCCCAGTAATATCCCCTGCATGGACTATTGGCGCACTATTGATCTCCACTTTCTTCACACCCAGCGCTGAACACATTCAGGTTATGCCCAGGCTGGTAACATCCGTGAGGGTGCCTTTTATGTGTAGCTGATATCACCTTTTATTCGTGATTCTAGGCTAAGAGTTGACAATGATGCGGCGCACTTGCTAGCCATGGAAGACCCTTCACTGCTCAGTCAAGGTCATTCACCCGCCGAATTCTAGACCGTTCTTAAATTGTCCTTTCTGTGATTCAGTGTCACCTGGCGAATCAATCAGCCCTTTCGGGCATCGTATGATTATTTGGATTCATGCATGGGATGGCAAGAAGCTATCCTAATTCCCCCGTTTCAATTATTCATTTAGGATTGCCGAGATATCTCTATACATGGGCCCGGACTCACCTAAGCAGCTAAGTATTCCATTGTGTTTTCTTTAGTATTCAACTCCTCCTATTTCTACCATTACACCGTCCCGTGTGCTGGAAGGGGTTACAGGCTCTCATTCAATCTCATATTTTCTCTCAGTATTTTCACCATGGAAGCCGCTCATGATGCATACCCAGCGCCATCTGGTGCGAAAAGGAACTTTGGTCCATTGAACCAGCTGGGTGAATTGTCCAAGGTGGACCCGGATAAGGTCAGCGTGATCGACTTCTATGCATACCAGCAAATCTCTTTCATTTCACCAGCAAAACTGTGGGAAGTATTGAATGGCAAAGAACAGAACTTTTTTGTCGACTGCCAAGGTATTTCGTTATCCAAATTTCCACACTCTCGACCATCCGGATGTCATGGCTAATCTAAATACCACAATCTTTACGCATAGAAACCAACGAAGCCAAATTAATGATTTCTGGAGCGATCAAGTGGGATGTCAAAGACGATGCCAGTATTCATAAAGAAGCTACATTTCTTCGGCGCAAGGATAACGCGAGGGAATATGGCTACAACGAAGATGCCCTTTTCCCTACTGATCCGCACAAGTTGCCCGATATGGTTCTCTTCAACTGTCAATTGGGCGTCAACCGCTCCCCCATAATGGCTTTCTGGTACATGAGATACCTTCTCAAGACTTATCCATCAGCTGTACCTGATAAACCAAATGTGAGAGCACTCAAGACCAGGGTATACATTCTGGAAGGCGGTATTTCGGGTCTTGAAAGCTCCGGTCCAGCAGGCTTACAGCGCCTGTGTAAGTCCACCTCACTTGAACGGATAACCTGGGCCTCGCGGAAGTTCAATGGAAATGATGCTGACCGGATTTAATGTGATAGTGGTCCACCCATCAAATAAATCCGGGGCCACCGGTTCTGGGCAATCTTTCGCCTCTCCCGCCCAACCCACAAACCAGAACAACACGAGACATGTAACATCGGTCAACAGACATAATTGAGCGATTCTTTTGTTGTATGCGCCAGGTCCGGTAGCAAAGAGCGGTCTAGATAGAGTCGATTCAGCACTCAAGTCTGAATCATGACATCGTCGCGTTGGAATGGATGGCAATGAGTTACAATAACCGCGGTTAGCTAGATGTGGAGAGCAGAATCGATAATTTGTGCTGTTTCCCTATGACTATAGCTTTGACCCAGAGACAGTTGGTGACAAGAGAGCACTAAACGATAGTCTTAGGTTGTAAGACAGCCAGGGTCCAGATTCATGGTGAATGATGGCCCGTCTACTGATTCACTCTTATCTGTTATGATTCATGATATGCCTCAACTGAATGGATGACAAGATGTAACAAAAGGGAGTCATTGTCAGATCACAGAAATTTGGCCTGCTTCAACTGTTCATCGTTCCACATACGAAGAGCCAAAAGTTTCGCTGAACCTTGCCAGAATGTAAGGGCTCGGACGAATATGTTAAACTAATGCTAAAGTTGCATTTTTCACATCGACATTGAGTCAGTCAATTCGAAAACATCAACTAGAGACGAAGCATCGAGTATGCCGGAATTGGCTTTGAATTACAACTGTAGGCGCATAGCGGACGAAGCTGAATCTGCAGGTCCGAAGTTCATGCAGCAATCCGTCAAGTCTCCCAATTCGTTACAAGTGGCTTGCTTGGCCGAAGCTGAATGCCCGTCTCGAGCTTTCCCAACGGGTGATAGTGGATGCCCTGGCGCCTACTAGCCGCTGAACTAGAAGTGCTAAGCTTTTGGCACTCTCCCCGTCTAGCCCAAGGCAGCCTAGGTTCGGCACGGCACGGCACGGCTTCTCCTCCCAGCACTGTAGCTGTTCGACTGTGGCGGGCTGCCATGTGAGTGAACTGAGACATGCATACGAGTGCATCTAGACTTTGATAGATAATGCTGATTTAGTCAGGTTGTAGTTGGTAGCTGAGCACATGGGATCACGGCAGTCGGCACATAGTAAGTTGCTAAGGCGAGAGGTCGAAATGTGAGAAGGCTAGCTGTCGGCGGATTGGTTATTTTAGGCTTAAATCCTAGCTGCGTGATGCAAATGAAGCTGAAAAGGTACACTCACTAGGTATCCCATGGTTTATGGCCCTCGCAGCCTTCTTTGTGTTATGAACTTATGCGGGAGCTAAGGAGGTCACGGTCCCGGAATTCTTTTGCCCAGAGGATATTTATCAAAACCCACGTAATCTCAGGGTCTAGAATTTGTGATAGTGGCTGTTTCTGGCACGTGTCCTGCAGATTTAACCCTGCATTGATGCTCAGCTTTGTGGTCTGATCTAAAGCAAAAAGCTGCGGGGTCAATAGATTCCTGCTAAATCATTTTAAGCAAGGAGCGTTTGTCTTCATAAAGTTTGAGGTCACGGGAGATGTGACCTTCCCAAAGCATACAGAGAGATCAATTAGATACCCTAGTTCGTGAACATGAATCAAATTGTGGCCACGCGAGGTCAGGGAAGCGGAATCTCCTCACTCAAGGAGAGCACAGTGAATGCTAGTTGGAACAATGCTAAAGGATACCGAATTTGAACAGAGCACCTGCCGATCAATACAGTCTGGAGGATTCTAGCCTCTCCATTCCTCAACAATTAGCATCTAGGCCTTCTTAACCTTGGGATGTCTGCCAAACATACGCCGCTGGATCTTGGGATGGACTCCGTTAAGTGGGCTCGCCAGAAACAAATTGGATGGGAGAGCCATTGGTATGGTCTGCAAAGCCGATGGAAGGCCATTCTCCATAGATGCAATAAGAGACTGGTAGTAGAACTGGTTAGTTGGAGAACCCTTGGGTACCTGCGGGACAGTGTGCCTGCCACTTAGGTAGTCGTAAATGTTGAAGAGTGTCACCTTTCCATCAGGTGTTGACGTACTGGCGAGTGTGCGCTGATTGTTGCCGGAGTTGTCATTGTACCAGCTCTGTAAATCCGAAACTTGATCAAAGATCACGTTGGTAGAGTTTTCAGCACCAAAAGGAAGGTCGAAATAAGCGGTGCCGGTGTATACAGTCTGACCTGATGCTGGATCCTGTAGCTGGTATTGAAGAACATACCCGACGCCAGCAAACTGACTGCTGGAGTTGATGTTCATGTCCGCGAACTGAGCAGTGGGTGGAGGCTTGACACCAGGAGGAGCAGGAGTACTACTCAAGGGAAAAATTGGCTGATAATCCTTGATACTATTGTCCGAGTTGAAAGTAGCAGGACCAATGACGAGCTGGCCCTCGTCCAAGATCTGCGTCTGGTCAAACTTGATGACCCAGACAAGCTTGTAACTGGTCAAGTTCCAGACTCTCACGTACTGGAAAGTGTTGTGCAAAACGAATGATAGAACCACGAAGACGACGGCGAGAACAATGCCTGCTCCGAGGAAAATCCCACCGACTTCTGCAGCACCTACTTCCTCCTGAAGTAGAGGTTAGCAAAATCCTCGGTTGCGTGCGTCTCTTGTTAACTCACAGCCTCTGCGATGGCGACACTCTCGCTGGCTTCGGTGCTGATGCTTTCGTTCCCGACCGAGTTCTCTTCCTCCTCTACTGCCTGCTCTTCGAACCCTCCCTCAGCAGCCTCTGGGACGTCTGCTATATTCTGGATGACGTCCGCCTGAACATTCGCTATAGCTTGGATAGTGGCAAAAAGATCTGGGAAGACCTCCTTCAAGGCAAATGCTCCAAGGATACCAACGCCGACCCACCAAGAGGTAGTAGAAAAGGCAAAGTCGCTCCATCCAGCCGTGTTAGTCACAACGCCGATACTGTGGTGTGTCACACCGTTTATAACGGTAGTCGTACCGTTGACCTTGACGTTGCCGTCGTCATCAAACTCGAGGCCGCTCACGCTGATCTTGTTGAAGTAGACCTTACCAGTTATGTTGTCAACGCTCTCAACGTAGAAGACAGGAAGATTGTTGGCGTCGGTGCCCTGAACCCAGGACTTGCGGCCGTTGTCCTTGAGCTGCTGGAAGACCTGTGCCATATTGTTGATGCGGTTGAAGTGTTCAGCTGTGCCCTGGCCGCCATTCAACCCATTCTGAACGCTCTGAAGAAGCGTTTCAGCGTTGACATTAGCAGATGACAGTGGAGCTCCGGTGAAGACCTGCCCAAGTTCGATGAGAGGAGCTGACATGATTAGTAAATAATATGGGGGATGATTAGAGATGAAGAATTATTGTTGAAATAGAAGTGATGGGATAATTCGAGTGGTCTAGGTGTTTCGAGAGCAGTCCTTCTTATGGCTATAGGGAATGTCACATTTAAAAGTCCTTAACTAGGAAGTAATTAGTAATGGAGTTGTACGAGGGCAGCCCATAAATCAAAAGGAATTTCAGCGTTGAACAGATCGTACGAGTATGTAACTCAATTCTCTGCCTCAAAACAGGACTCGGAACACCCGCGACCAGATAAAGCGACATCTAGAACGTCGAGGTTTGTCTCCAGCTTACCAAATTCCCAGATATTTCGCGTAACGTGTCTGTTTAGAGGCAAGCCTCTGTCCCGGTTCATGAATTGGGAATTAATTTGTGTCATGTGTGGCGTATGAGCACGAGAGCTTACTCTGTATCAAAACAAGTCTGATTCACATGGCATTAGGAAACTGTATTAGCCATTAGCTGGTTCTCATTGCAGATCAAGTTGTAGAAGGTTTAGAGGAAGCCAATTAAGGGTACAGCCTCTTAATACTGTATAGGCAGCCACGCGGTGATAGTTTAGAGCCTCTGGTGAATCCGCAATGTTTTGAGCATTTCCGGGAGCTACAGGCGTGCCTGTCCGGGAATCACATTCCGCCCAGCGAACATGTCTTAGAGACTGATGTAGATGCCGCATGCTTCAGAAACTTCCGTTAAGCCACCCAGTCCAAGAACCCAGAGAGTATACGCAGTATCGTTGCTCTGAATTGCCAGGTCGCTTATCGGCGTGGTCAGCAATAACTACCCTAGACCATAGCCACTAATGACGGCACACTGCGATGGATCTTGGGAGACCTCGGATGCCTTCGTCTGCGACGAGACATGCATGTACCGTAACTGCATCCTTGGTGATATGAAAGTCAAGATACATGCTGGGGTGTCTTGCTGCGATAGCTGTCAGTTCTTTGCCCCAGAAAAGCTTAAGAAGTTCACCAGTACGATCAAAACCTTAATTAAACACTTGGATATATTGTTGCGGTCGCACGCTTGGCCCTTGACTAGTAACTTATCTGTGTCACGATGGGAATACGTTCCTTTTCTCTATACAGGACAGTTGAACCGAATCAGCGCTAAACAGATGTCCCCTGATCGTAGCCAAGGACCAGACTTATCTGATAGATGTCCTGACTTATTAAAGAAAAAAGGTGATATGTCGATTACACGCGTGGATTCCACCAACACCTTCCAAGACTCAAGCCTAGGGGGAGCCAGATTTGCATGCCCTATTTGACCTTAGCTAGTGAGAAAATATTCATCTCCCGTAGTGAGGAACATAGCCTAAGCTTAAATGTTGGTCCTGCACGTTCATGGCACAGTTATTATATGGCTAGGCAGAATTCGGGGCGGGAACATAGCGCCTCGAGCCATTGGGCGAAAAAGATCCTATTAGTAATCGCTAAGCCACGTTCAGTAGTAGCTGAGCCCCCTTCATAAAATTATCAACCCACCACTTAAATCCTTTCTATTAAAAGGATCTTAATTCCACTTTAATTATACAGGGTATCCATGTATAATTCTGCCCTAGAAGCGGAATTCCGTTTAATACCCTTGCAATTTTAAGTAGTTAAGCTTTAAGTTCCCTCGCTTTAAACTGCGCAGAGTTATAGAAACAACTAGGCTGTGCAGACCCTGTATTGATAATGCTTTAATAAAATTCCTCAGGAAAACATTCTTTCTGGCGATGGCCATATCATTTAGAAAGGGAGAAAAAACGAGGCTATGCAGCCAAGGAGAGTAATATAAGAAACTGCATCACCTCTAGCAATAACCGATAGTCATCCAACTACTTCTGCTTCATTACAATCAATCATTCTCAAGACTCTATAGCTATGGCTTCTACCATGACTCGAATGGCGGCCTTTGGCCTTTACTTCTCGGTTTACCTACCACCACTCTCTCTAAGCCAATAGGAATACAGCTACGCCAAAATGTCCCTGGCGACACGCCCTTCGTCAGCTTTGATGCTTGTAGTGATTCTCAACGCCAAGACATCGAGAAGGCTTGGGCGGATGTGGTCACGCTTGTCGGCGTTTCAAAACAGTTTAATCCTCCCGGCACGATCGAGTCGAGAATCTTCGGAGATGATATCAATGTAAGATTTGAGGATATATCCCGTATATACAGTGAGAGCATCTGCCTTCAAGTCTTAAGGTGCGAAAGTCACAAGCTAATCGGTAGACAGCTATCTTCCACAACATCGAGGAACTGAGTAAGAATGGGCGCAAGATGCAGATTTCTTGCCAAGATATCTACCAGGAGCACAGGGGGGCGAACGACCAAGTTACATGTAAAAATGTGATTCAGTCTTCATCTGGCTCCATCGGCGCCTACGCATTTTCCACCGAGCCGACCATCGAAAAGTCCACCATTGTTCTTTGCGATCCCTTCTGGGCGCCTGGCCAAGAGTTTTTAGGGGAGCTAGTTGACAATCTCCGAAAGGCGCCAGCAGATGACAGAAAGAACCCGAATCTCATGACTGGCAAGGGTAAAATTCTGCTTCATGAGCTTACACACCTTTCCGCATTGGCAGAGTTATCAACGAATGACCGTGAGTACTTTGTGTCGTAAAGATAACTGAGCTACAAGTGCTGACGGAATTTATAAGCTATTGTCATCGATCAACTCCTCAACGACGACTCGAATGTGAAGGCTTATGGGATAAGAATGGTGGAAAGATTCGCCAGAAACAAGAATTGGCGCCTTCGTACGGCCAAGAATGGTAGGTAGCAAGCAACCTTTACAAGATTTAGCAGTGTAACTGATTCTTTTCAGGGACCAGCGCCTCCCGCAGGTCCCACCAAGGCACTCAACATTATCCTCGAGAACAAGCGCCACGGAGTCCCGATGGACCAAGACTTCTACGACACGATGAACTGGCTATTCTACTCCACCAACTACGGAACTGCATCGCAGTGTGCGCTCTTCCCCGCTCTCGCCACTCATGCCGACGTACCCATTATTACCCTATCGATTAATGCTCTGAGAGACGACCACTTTCCTGCTGGCACATTCGATGTCAAGACTCAAGATGGAGACTGCCAGTATAAGAACGATGGCACAGGTAACCCAGGAGCCTTGTGGTGTGGTGATCAGGCACACTCATGCAGAGCACACCCGGACAGACGGACCTTTACTTATTGCCGCGATCTTGACAAGTCTGCGCAGATTGAGCATACAGCTATGGTTGTTTGTGAGTGGTAGTCTTGCAATTTTGGTTACAAAGGGTGCTCGCTGGTCGATCTGAAACCGATGTTGTCTCGACCTCGGAGTAACCGGTAGTACTAGTGTAGAGTTGGATAGTCTATTTTGTTGAACCTTCTATATATTTGTTAATATTTTTGTCATCAAGATCTATTACTGTATTATATATTCAGACATACTCTAAATAGCTGTACAAGCTTTATAGATAGTGTGAATGTAGGATGTGGCAAGACTTAAGACCCAAGACTAGCAAAACAGTAGTGAATGTTTGGTTATTGGCTGGTCCGCTCCTATTTGAAGATGCGATAGGGCTAGCTGTCGACGGTTTGGATATTCTAGACCTGAATTCCGTGCACACTATGAAATGTAAATTAAGCTGGAATAGTATCACTCGGTATCCACGACCTGCTTGCGCTATGAACTTATGCGGGAGCTAAGGACATCATGGTTACAGAACAGATAGTACAAATAGATAACTCCAGAGCGGGCGCACTTTGAAATTTCAACGCTCGTTCTGTCGCCATTCTATGAAGAATACACAGACCATCGTCTTATTCTCCTGGCTAAGAGATTCTCAGGGTTTCCTAACAGTTCAAATACAGAGTATTGGACTCAAACAGTATCAAAGATATGATTTCGAGATCCATAATACTTGAAACCGACATATAAGGTCCTTGTATTGATATTCAATTGAGCATCTAGTGATGACACAACTGTGCTTTAGGCTTGTTCAGTCGCTTGGCCTCAATCTGCACCGACTCGGGAATCCACTCCTCCAGACTCTCACCCACCGGCTTCCAACCAAGAAACTTCCTCGCCCTCTTAGCCTCGCCACGACTGTTCAATCCCCACGAAAGAGCCTGGAATCCCAACTTCTCCTGCGCCTCATCAACATCCAACACCTTGGTCTCATCACTACCAATAATACCCTGCTTCTTAGCCTCCTTGGCAATGAGAGCAGAAATCTGGCTCCACTTGTGTTTACCGTTCTCAGCGAAGAAGTATCCCTTTGGACCCCAGATTTCCTGCTCATCGGGCTGCTTCTCTGATGATGCGGCGCGCTCGGAGAGAAGAACGAGTAGGTTGGAGAGATCGTGCACGTGCACGTTGTCCCATTCTGTCTCGCCGGCGCCGATGACGGGGCCAAAGCCCTTTTCGAGAGTCGTCTCGGTCAAGCCTGGGATTTGGCGACTTCGCTGGTTGGTGGGTCCTCGGCCGGTTCCGTAGATGGTAGGAGGGCAGACGATGGCGACCTTTACGGCGCTGGGATCCTTGGCCGCTTCGGCGAGGACAATCTTGTCGACATCTCGATGGAAGGCGGTGTCAGGCAGAGAAGTGACCTTGTCGACTCCCTCTAGATCGTTGTAGGCTTGCTCGGGGAGAGGACCTTCTCCATAGCGCTTGTTGTCCATGTCATACCAGCAGAGGATGCCTGTACCGCTGATGTGAATCCAATAGCCGGGGTTTGAGCTCGAATGGGTAGACCGGAGGCCCGCAGCGATAGCCTTGGCAGCGCCTTGGTGATCAGAGCTCTCAGCAGTATCTATATAGGTCAATGTATGGAACAGATGAGAAGAACAAGGGTACTAACGAATTACGATGTCGGCCTCAGAAGCGGCCTTCTCAATGACCTTGGAATCATCCAAAGATCCAATCGCCAGCTTCACATCAGGATATTGCTTCTGCACATCCTTTCCCTTATCCTCGCTTCGGACAAGGATGGTATACTTCCAATCAGGATGAGCTTTATGCAACGCGTAGAAAGCATCACCTCCAATGAACCCGGTGGTGCCAGTACTGAAACCAGGGTCAGCGTCAGCTTACGGTGATGTTGGGAGAAACCTTACATGAAGACGCTCTTTGCGGCCATTTTCGTAAATTAGTTCAGATTAATTGCTTGGTATGAGTTACTTATTTCAATGGTGTCGTTGAGAAGAGGTTCATTAAGAGGATTTGTAGAATTCAATTGCTGAGATATCAAAGACGTCAAAAGAAGCACAGTGACGTCATGCTGACCAGATGCCCCTCATAACGTTAATGGCTTAGCAATCTGTTAAGCTTTACACCCAAAATACATACCCTGACTAACAGTTGGACCGAAATTCCATTTGGCTGTGGATAAGGCATTTTCCAGACAAATGGTTCAATACTTGGGGAAGCTTGCTTTTCAACCAGTCCATTTCATATGACGTGCTCGAGGTCAAAATCAAATTACGCTCTCTTCTAGAAACTTCCTAACAGCGGATCCAAAGGCCAAGTCCGACCAGATGAATTGGTTCAATATCTCGCTTGTATCAGACCACGAAAAGGGAAGGCTGGGTCTTTCGAAATCCGTCGAATGCAAAAGTGCGGTGTAACCTGAACGTACAGGCCCATCTGGAGCAAATACTCCACCAATACATATCAACCAAAGCAACAAGTCCCCGTGCTCGTCCCATAAAGGCTCATGGAGGACTTTTTGAATCTCTTTGAGAAGTTGCGCAGTAATATTGGACTTGTAAATTAGTGAGTGCTTCTAGAGCCTGCGTGGTGGACTCACAGGAATTACTAAAGCGCACCAAACTTTGCAGCACAACATTACTGAGCACATGTACGCTGCAAGGTGACAAGCCCTGGATATCGGGCAAGTGTTTGGAAGGGCTTGAAGGCGAGATTGAATGGATGCTGTGTGGCTATTGATGTTTACTGCTGAAACTGGGCGGCCGGTGCGTTGATAGATGTTTCTGATACACTGCAGAGCGTGGATATCTCTGACTATATCTAGGAATTCTTGGTTGAATAGATGAGACCGTACTTGGAAGCCTGAGGGTAGCTCAAAGAAGTCTGGGACTATTGAGTCTCGTTGCCATTGGAGTTCGGTAAAGGTGGTATGGTCGACTATGCGTTTTGAACCCACCATGATTGACGAGTTCAAGTCCTGCCTGTAGAAGAGTAAGAGAGTAACTTCAGTTTTGGACATTCACTAACCAGAATATAGCACGCTTAATGCCTTGAGTGAGAGTCACAACCACTGGTTCACAGGCATTGAGGAGGTACTGTATTGCACTCATGTGAAGCTGAACCTGTGAAGTGGTACCAAGCCGTGCCTAATAGGTCATTGTAAGTATAAACCAAGCGAGAGATCCAAGTAACTCACCTCGACGCCGACAAGCAATAATATCGCACCGATAGTTGATTCCGATACGGCTTTCTCGGGCATGCTTATCCTTTCTCGGATATGTTGGATCGCTTGGCCTCTGTATACCAGGCATTCCTTATTAACGACTCCGCCGTTTGCAGTAAAAGCCAATGACAGCATAACGGCATTTAGCAGAGCGGGATCAACGAGCCCAGATCGGAATACTGATTGGAAGTTCTGAAAGTCGTCTTCAACACTGAAGACAGGCTCAGGAGCTTGCCGTGCATTAACTGGGGTACGTCAGTAATATGCCTGCGTTTGAACTCGAAAACTAACAATCGTTCAGTAAGATTTGAAGTCGCTTAGAGTCAACAGCGAGACTTTGGAACGGATCGAGCAGACTTGCTGATAGCGAAACAGGCAACGGAACGATGCGCTTATTGCATTGGCTCTTGCAAAGACTTCTTTGTTTCTCTTCATCTTCAATTGTCCTCACAGAAAAGTGTTGCATCGACCCCTGTTTTAGCTGTCTTTTTTTCTGCAATGCTTGTTTCACCGCATGTGATCGAGCGAGGCGCTTGGCAGCCTTGTCGCTGGTCTCATTTGGAGTGCCCTGCACAGTGACAAACTGAAACTGCACCACTAGCAACGGTTAGTAAGATATGCGAGTGATTTAGTACACAACACACTTTTTTGGTTCCGAATACGGTACTTGCAGCGCTCCAAGTATGCGTTTGTGGCAAGAATATCGCGCCATCCAGGTCAGAAAGACTTGGCCCTTGATTGCGTCTCACTCTCACCGTAAGCTTTGATGCTGCTTAGAAATCGTCCACCGCAAGATCCACATTTGCCCTGCTGTAGATCAGCTAAACCACATTTGGCATTATCTCGTTTCCTCTTTCGGAAGTATGTCGTTGCTGCATCGAGAACAACCTCATTTCCATGTCTTGACAAGTTTACGCCTTGAGAGCACGAGGTCTAAGTGTCACCGCTTCAGTGAAACATGGTTGATAATGTAGAAGATTTATTCGAAGATTTATCAGCTTGTCATCTTATGATGGTTCCATCGCAAACTTCTCTTTGTCATCAGTCCCGACCGCTGAGATATAAAAGCGTGCAAGACGGACAGTAGAAGAGGTCACATCAGTCAGTCTTCAGCCAACAGCTTTCAACTTGTATCAACTCCAGTGTATACATCTTCAAAACACCACAATCGTCATGTCAGAATCTCGCCTTTTCCAGCCTATGAAAATTGGCAACATCAATGTCCAACATCGCATTGGAATGGCCCCTCTGACGCGTCTCCGAGCAAGCATTGATCGTGTTCCTAATTCCCTGATGAAGGAATACTACGGCCAACGTGCTTCCATCCCCGGTACTCTCATCATTACAGAGGGAACTCTCGTCTCCCCCGCTGCTGGTGGAGGTTTCGCCAGAACGCCTGGAATCTGGAACCAAGAGCAAGTCAACGCTTGGAAGGAGATCACAGACGAGGTGCACCTCAAGGGAAGTTTCATCTATGTGCAGCTGTTTGCCATGGGTCGGGCCGCAACTGTTGAAGTTGCGGAAGATGAAGGTATCGACGTCATCGGACCCAGTGCAATCCCCATTGAAGGCAGTCCTGCTCAACCCCGAGCAATGACCTTGGATGAGATTCACGAAATGGTTCAGGCATTCGTCACTGCATCAGAGAATGCGATAAAGGCCGGTTTCGATGGTATTGAAATCCATGGTGCCAACGGGTACCTGCTCGATCAATTCCTCCAAGACGTCAGCAACCAGCGCGACGATGAGTACGGCGGCAGCATTGAGAACAGATCTCGTCTTATCACTGAGATCCTGGATCGCGTTGTCCAAACCATTGGTCCAGAGCGCGTCGGCATTCGTCTCAGTCCATGGAGTACCTTCCAGAGCATGCGCATGAAAGACCCAATCCCTCAGTTCACGGACATCATCAACAAAGCCAGCCGTCTGAACTTGGCCTATCTTCACTTAATCGAGTCGCGCGTCTCGGGAAGCCAAGACCATCAAAAGCATGGCAGTGAGACGCTAGATTTTGCATATCATCTCTGGAAGGGGCCTTTTCTCATTGCCGGCGGGTTTAACCTGAGAGAGGCTGAAAGGCTCGTTGGCCAAGAACACCCCAACAAGGAAATCATGGTTATGTTCGGCAGGAACTTCCTGGCGAATCCGGACTTGGTGTATAGAATCAAGGAGGGCTTGGAACTTAACCCATATGAGAGGAAGACGTTCTATACCAGCGATGTTGAGGGCTATGTGGATTATCCATTTGCCGTGAGAAAGGATGCCGCAGCTTTGAACTGATTTCCAGTTTAGTTGGGTACCTGCTGCAGGTCGCTTCTCGAAAGGGCGTTGCATTTGCGACCTCGATTCTGTTTTTCTATATAGCTCGCAGTTTACTCCCTTCTTCTATACGATCCAATCCCAAAGATTTACTCGAAACTGAATATCAAGCCTGACTATGAAACTTCGCAATTTCCTCCGTCGTAGAGCGTGTACGTGCTTTTCTAGTGGCCATTTGCGACAATGTCTTTGGGGAGCCAACTGCAATGCTGATCATCAAAGAATAACTGCTTAGATCCTTCCCCGCCTATTCCAGAAAGTTCCAACTCCATATCCAGCCTTGGTTTTGTTCAAAGAACGGATTGTCCTGGATTGAGTCACCTGGATTATATGTGATATCTCCAGTGAATAGGCGACTGGCCGCTGTTTCTAGTAGTTAGTGTCTATAATATTTGGCAGTTCTTCCCCAGGGAGTCGAGAATGCTCACCTTGCTCATATTCTAAGAGGCTGTCATCCAATGACGTGTCAGCGTAAACGGCAATGTCTTGACCTGAAAGGCTTATGCCGAGAGTATCAGTTATGCTACCGTTGTTCACCATAGGCAGTGAATTCAAGTCAATGGTTGTCTCTGGCATCGACGCTGGCCCAGAAGATCCTCCCTCAGGCGCTATGGGTTTCCTTTCGCCTCCGTGTCTCTGAGGGACTTCTTGATATGCACTGTCCACAATCTCATTCTCCGACCCATCATTCCCTATTTTTGCCATTAAAAGAGCCATTAATCTTTTTGTGATGTCCAAATTCTGTGCGGCGACAATTGACTTATCCTTAAGGAGCATCTGTACCTGCATCAGTTGTTGTATCCCAGATATTGTCTCGGCCGAGTTGGAGGTCAAAGGATCAAGGGTCATGGATATACAGAGCGTCACGCCCGGTGTTAAGAGTTGTAGTGACACAACTGCTATAGCAAATGTCTCAGATGCTTTCAAGAGGTATGGAGTCGAAGCCACTTTTGATATCTGCAGTGCAGCTTCCCTACATTCCTGTATCGCCAGCTGGACTGGGTCCGTCTTCAAAGTGGCAGTGTCTGTGGGAGTCGAGCTAGCCATTTTGAAGGATAGAAGAGGCCTGTGGATTAAAATCTTCGCATTCTCGTATGCCAACTTGAGAGAAAGGGCTTGTAGGCGGAAAAAATAATCTTCAAAATCTCGTCCACCTCTCTCACAATCGTTTGCAACCTGAACGTCAACGCCTAGGAGAGAACAATTACTATCAAATCTGAGCTTCGAGGTCAGGCTTTTACACCACTCTTGGAGACCCTCATTGGAAGCCGCCAGCCTATCGAAAAGGCCTTTTTGGTTGTCTTTTCTCTTTCGGTTACTGTGCCGAGTGCCGTACAGCTCGACTAATTCAGACTTGACAATAGGCGACAGCTTTGACATTGCACACTTATAGAGTAACAACGAGGGTCCCGTCGTCTGGCGGGACTCCTTAGTCGATCCAGAGTACTCGTCATATGGATCTAGAGCCTCAACATTGCAATCGCCATCGGCAAAGCCGAGGGGAAATCCATAAAGCATTGAGCAGAAGGTGTCGATCTCGTAGACGGTTCACCATGCTCGTTCCCGGTCTGGTATCTGCTGATTCAGAGCCCGATCGCTAGGATATTCAGGTACCATTTTCCAATGAAGGCCCAGTGCTTGAGCGATTCGCAATCCGGAACCAGATAGTGGCCAAAACATGCCGAGTTCACCGTGGGACAGGTAATAGCTTGCTAGCAAAACGCAGAATTGCACCGCTTCAAGAGAACCTCTTGACAAAACATCCAGGAATGTTAATTTAAGGGTGCCTAATGTCTGGCCTTTCAATTCTTTTGGATCAATACCATGAGACATGAGCCTGGTTTCTTGCGCACCGATGTGATGCAAGCTGGTCGCGAAAACAGCCAAGAGAACAGCTACAAAGCCTATACCTCTCGATGGGCAATTGGGACAGGAAGAAAAGTCTGTGTAATGATAAAGATCTTGGAACCTTTTTCTAAAATCATCTTGATGAAAGACCAATATGAACCAGCGGATCCGGTCAAAGTAGTTGTTGACTAAGAGAGTCGCTGGTCCTAGATCGGATAATAAAGACATAAGTTCCTTATCAATGGCAGACGGCTTTGACTTGATGCGACCTTTTTGTAGCGGAATATCTTTAGCCCGTTTAGTGACAGGTCTTTGAAGAGCACTATTGGCGTCATTTCGGGCAGTGGTTTTAGATTGAGCCCAAGTCTCTGATCTCAGAGCCGAGAATTCGGCAGCTTCGGGTGAGGCAGCGTCATGCTGCTGAAACGCCTAAAACTTCACGTTAGATAACGAAGGGCCGGGCTTTTTCTCAGCTCACTTCTTCAACAAGCTTCACAGCCGAACCCGAATTCCAAGGTGATTCTACAGCTGAGCTGGCAGTAACTCCAGGTTGGTGCTTGGGCGACTTGCTCCTTGTCATGGCTTGCTCCGGTGTACTTTCATAAGGTCTCCATCTTGAACTTTCTGAAGTGATGCATTGAAGATTTGCTCGTGAACACAAGGTACATGGCCTCTCGATATCACACTATCACCTTTAGTCAACTGATCCATCATTAAGAGGGTCGTATCCACTTTGAGCTTTTGTTTGCGACATCTTTCGCAAGCCCTGGAAACTTTGCGCCAATTGCGCTCCATTCTCTGATGCTTGTGGTTGTGAAAGACATGTTTGTGATGATGACGACGGGGAAATGTTCGGAGTTACTCTTTCCTTGTCGGATAACCGTTTATAGCAGTTCCGTCTTATCATTCACTGGAGCCGGCGTATTGGGCCGAGATACTCCCAGTCCGACCACTTTTTTTTCTCCAAACCTGCAGACTCATATTGTAGTCATAGCTCGTCAAATTTGACAATCTGTTACAGCAAGATGTTCTAATTGCGTCATAGAGGAAGCGATAGACTTAGCATTCAGCGAAAGGCGACAAACAGAGCATGAGGCTATAGTGTTGATGATTCCTACCTACAATGTATGAACTATCGTACATGTCAACCCCAATATTTCACATGAAGCATTTTAGCTCCCTTTACGGCTATTCTCAATAACCCGCGACTGAGCTATCGGCCATGGGCTTGAACGCAACCTTAGTAGGTTGGTCCGTGATCCCCCTCTTAACCGCCTCCTCCATGATTGCAACTGTAGCTGTGGCGCCAATACGTGTAACACCTAGCGACATGACATGCAGCAAATCATCGAGGGTGCGAACACCTCCAGCAGCCTTGACCTGGACGCTCTTGGCAGATTCCTCTACCATGAGCTTCAGATGAGGAATAGTAGCACCCTTGTAACTGTACATGCCGTTTTCCTGCTTTACGAAACCATAACCTGTCGAAGTCTTGACGAAAGCCACACCAATATCGGAGCAGATCTTGCATAGGCGTACAATGTGCTCCTCATTGAGATAGTCATTTTCAAAAATGACTTTTAAAATTGCCCCGCGCTTGAGAACGACATCGTTGACTTGACGAATCTCATCAGCAACGTAGTCCCAGTCGCCGCCAAGTGCCTTTCCGATATTGATGACCATGTCGATCTCATTACCACCAACAGCAGTAGCAACGTCGGCTTCGAAGACCTTGACGGCAGTGCTGCTGTTTCCATGAGGGAAGCCAATGACGGGGCAGACCAAGACATCGGTGCCCTGAAGCTCTTGCTTAGCCATTGAGATTGCATAAGGCTTGATGCAGGCTGTGGCAACGCCGTACTTTTTGGCAATGACGAGGCCTTGGAGAATGTCGGCGTCTGTCATGGTGGGGTGCAGAAGAGAGTGATCTATCATCTTGGCGATTTGTCTAAGAGTTATTGTGATTTCGTTGGTGTTGGAACTCATGATGGCCTTGCAGGTTGGTGATTGTTGTAAAAATGACTTTGTTTGGAGAAGTGATGATGACTGAATGAGTTATGTGACATTCTCTCGGGCCCCGCCCTTTATATAACAAGTTCTCCTACTCCCATTATGAGAGTGCCATTGGCAGTCTTACCATCGAGCTTTGGTTCCCTTTAAGGTAATTTGTTCTTTCGGAAGATACAGTGGGGCACACACTTTCGGAGGACCGTCCATCGTCACCGGAGCAGAGAAGCTGTCGGGCATGCCTAATTAGGTATTTCCGTTACTCACGAGATCCGCCCACCTTGCTGCGTCGTCGTTGTTTGGGTTATTGTGGATTGTGACGCCGGTTTCGTGTTTGATGGATTGAGGTTGGGAGATGTCGGTTTGCAAGAGGTGTTTCTCCTTTCGTTGTTCTGAGGTCGCCGCCATCGTTGCCGCCTCGTCTCGTGATGCGTCGTCGACCTTCCATGCTTGAACGTCATAAGACCATCAAAAACATCAATAAAAATGATAGTAGAAATGCTGAAAATTTGTACATGCTGGAACCTATTTACATAGAATGGCCACTAAGTCGATCTGCGTCAGTCTACCCAGGAATAACAATTAGACTTTTCTACGTTTTTCGTTTACAACCTCAACCTAGGAAAACGGGTTTATACAGGAAGCTGTTGAAAGATAACCGCGCTTTGGGCTTTACGTAGATGCTCCGTCGTCGTCATAAAAAATATGCTAGAAAAGTGTCAGATTTAACAGCGATACTCGCGTATATCCCCTTATTCACTTACCAACAGTGACTCCACCAAAGCTTCCGATGATGTGTTCTTCCCTTTGCCGAATCCCCACCCACCAACTGGAGTTTTCTTCTTTGGCGAAATACGACGTCAGACTGGAAACTGTTAGCGAGAACGACAACAACACCGCACTCCCAGAGCTGTTCGACCGTCTTTGATGTGATGTATCTAACAACAACGACTTGAGATTCTTGACCGAGTCGAAGTGCTCTCCCAATCGCCTGCTCTTCGATAGAGGGGTTCCATTGCGGCTCCAGGATGTAAATGCGAGATGCAACGGCAAGGTTCAATCTGTCAAGCAGTAAGAACTAAGAAATCATTACACTAGCAAAACGCGACTGCAAACCCACCCTACGGCACCCGTCCCCAACGTCATAAGTAGAATAGTCGGGCCAGTTTTCGACTGAAACTCTTTCAACACTTTGATGCGCTCAGCGAGCGTTCGCGAACCATGGATCATACCATGGTTAATGGAATGATGCGAAAGAAGGTCGCTGATCAAGAAGAGGGTCTTCTTCCAGCAAGAAAACACGATACTGATATCAAATACTCAGCTTGTTCTGTGTGACCCACGAACATACACAATCAGATAACTTACCTTTTCTGTGTATTATTCTGACAAATGTCGTGTAAGAGCGAGAGTAACTTCGACGGATAGTCGTCGACAAAGCGACCGCCGCCAGTCTGTACGCTTGTGCCTGGGCATCAGCCACCAATTTCCTAGATGGACCAACAAGCCAAAGCAAACATGCTTCTGATTCAGGATGGCTGTGCGGATAAACCCTGGTCTTGAAGGTAACATTTATTGTATTAGAATACCGAAAATGTAGAGATGTAACCGGTATCATTATCTAAATATTTTATTTGAAGTAATTCTTATATAAACACCGCTATTTTCATGCCTATCCAAGGCTTCCAAGCCTCACGGAAATTTTGCTCTATAGCGTGCGCTTGGTTTTTGACAACCATGATCAACAATAGCGTCTATAAATTTAGGCCGCACTATTGACTGTAGCGCCTCGCCAAGCCAATACATTAAATAAAATATTGGTTATCTTGCAGCTGAGCGTTGGCAAGCGAGGTAAGCTAACCGACTTTAGGGCTCCGTAAACACACGGACCTCAAATACATGGCCTAACATTGAGCTGTACCTGTTGAACCAACGGGTAAAAGGGGGCTGCACATTTTATAAGATAATGATATCGCCATTTATTTCTGTTTAGGTACTGTCACTCGTTTGGTTCAGTCTGTCGTTACCATGGTTTCTGTAAAGATTCTTGGCGCTTTGGCGCTCTTCTCATTGGGGTTTGTTGAGGCAAGCGTTTGCAAGCCGCATCCTTCGTCAGTCGCTTCGTCGGCCACCGGAACCGCGTCCAGTCTCCAGTCTTCAGCCACGGAATCCTCTTTCATCGAAACAACTTCCACTGCTGGTCCTTCCTTGTCAGCTTCCGAGATCTCGAGCTCTTCAGGAGACGCGACATCTACGCTTGAGTTATCTACTACCCTTGCTACTCTCATTTCAACTTCGGCGACTCTGAACGATATTTCTTCTACCACTCAAGCTGCTGCAACTTCAACTACCGGCGAGTTTATCGAGCCTACAACGACTGCCGAGGCTACAGCAACCAGCGCGGCGTTAGACACAACTACTACATCCGTTGAGGCCACGACTTCCTCCGCTGCTCCGGCACCTGAACCAACCTTTCGACTCTTCACCTACGACAGCCAAGATCCAACTCTCAACGGAGGTATCGGCTACTGCAAGCTCGAGCAGTACCAGACCAGCCAAACAGTCTTTTTCATGAAATTTACTCCAACCTCGGCTTCCGCTCCAACCTTCAAGATCAACCCATCAACAGGCGCACTCACCGTCGTCAGTGGACTCTTAAGTTCCTCCGGTGAAATCATGGGCGCCACTACACTTAATGGCATCGCTTCTACCTCTTTCCTGAAGATTGTTCAGAAAGCGAATGTTGACACCGGATTGCAGGAGTTGATTTCTTGTAGTATCGCCACGGACCAGTATAATAAGTTGGTCTGTAACTGGACAGATGGTGGGATTGCGGATTTTTGGACTTGTGGTGGGAGATTAATGTTGGTGCGGCCAGGATATACTCTTGGGAATAGCGATTGTCAAAGTATTGCATATAAAATGGGTGTCCATGCTCAGTTTATGTAGTCTGGTCACACTATAGTCTACTCATCCTAAAAACTTGAACAGGCAATATTATCCAGTCG
Organism: Fusarium gaditjirri; assembly: GCA_013266175.1. Classification (NCBI taxonomy): domain Eukaryota; kingdom Fungi; phylum Ascomycota; class Sordariomycetes; order Hypocreales; family Nectriaceae; genus Fusarium; species Fusarium gaditjirri. Next base: position 123,257 of record JABFAI010000317.1, read on the forward strand.
GATCCTTCCTGCGCCGTTCCACGGCTACAATTGTTGCGGTCTCAACGCTTTCCCTGACGCTTTCTCAGTGTCGGGGATAGAACTGAATCGCGACGTTGACCCCACAACCAGTGCCTCAACGTAAGACTTTGTCATGCTGACACATTGACATAAGTATTACTAATCCGCGTTAAAGAGCCTATGACAGGCCCCAAGCAGCTAAGATTATGCACAATATTCTGAAGCTGTTATCTCTTCGCTACAAGTGGGTGGGTGACTTATGCCAATAGGCTAAGTGCTGTCTGACATGACAGACAAATAAGCATCGTCATTTCTAGCCACAACATTTTCTCTCATCCTGGAATCTGTTCTTTCTCGAGGCAACTCACATTCATGCTCTACAATTATACTTTTTATCGGCTCATAATCTCTCGACTCGGATAACAATAGGTATCAGGTCTATCAAAATAACCTATTCGACGAATGATCGTCGAATTTGTTCGACTTGATCATGTTGTTCTTGCTTCTCAAACCACGCTACTGTGCATCTGTTCTAAGAACAATTAAAACAGCACAAGAATGGTAAGTGACTAACCTGGAAATAAATGTACATCATGCTTCCCAGGTACAAGACTCAAGGATAAGAGATTCTGACAGAGTTTAAAGTCGCTTTCACTATAACAGGAAGTACTATGGACACACATCCGCCATCGAAAAGACTACACACGCCTTGACCGTATGGGACTGCGAGCCGGTACGTCAGCTTCTGGGGCCGTGTAAACTTCTTCGGTAGTAGATTCTAAATGACTATTAGCTCTATCAGAACATGACTCCAATCCTTGGATGGGCGCTCAGAGGAGATGTAAATGTAGAACGGATGAGTAACACACTCAAACTCTCAGTTCTTCGTAAAGCTCCATGGCTGGCAGGGCGATTGGCATGGAGAGGCAAACGTGTAAGAACCCCCATCCATTCTTGGTTCCTATATCATGTTCATATACCCTTTTCTCTGGCGCTGATACTTCCCGGCTAAAGTTTAAAATCGATATCCCCGAAGCGTCGCAGGATCGGTCTGAGCCCTTTAGGGTCACTACGTTCAAAGCACCAAACCAATGCCTGCATGAGATTCTTCCTAACTACATTCCTCCTGGATCGGCGTCTCCTTCTGTTAAACGGTTCGACCCTCGCAGGGTCCCCTGCTTACAGCCTCTAGCATCCTTCACAAAAACAGCCCACCAGTGTGTAACCCAGAATGAGCGATTGATGCATCTTCATTTTGTGATGGCCAAAGACCTAACTTTGATGTGCGTTGCATGGCAGCATGTCGTACTCGATGCACCCGCCCTGAAACCGATAGTTGCCGAGTGGGAAGGCCTTCTTGCGAAGGATGTTGACACGCGGACGCACGATCCGGATAACCAGAAACCGGAGATTGAGGGACTAAAGGACAGACCGAACTTGGATGAGTTGATCAGTACCCTTCAGACAAATTCTCCCTCCTCCTTTCCGGGGTGGACGGACGTCACTCTTTGGGGCGGATTGAAGTTGAAGCTGGTCTCTAAAATTTATAGTCTTCGTTATCCGCGCACATTTGGAACGGCGTACTTGCCCCCAAAGCTTGTTGCGGGACTGGTTGAGCGGGTAAGGTCAAACGCTGGGCCAGGAGTAGGACTCTCGAGAAATGACATCGTTGCTAGCTGGTTTTACAAGGTAGATAATCATCCGCTAGATTGACTCTTCGATTGTATCCATCCGAAGTGAACAAGCTGACGAAATAATAGGCAGCATGTGGTATTTATCGACCAAGAACAGCTACGACCTTATCTAGAGCGGTGAATCTGCGTGGGAAGCATCATCTCATATCCCCCGGTGTATCAGGCAACGCTTTGGGCCTAGCCGTCATGCCGAGTGTTCAATCTGGCGCACTTCAGAACGCGTCACTTCAAGATCTAGCGCTGGCTACTCGCCGGTCTGTAAAGAGGTTCAAAGATCCAGACTACGTCTCTAGATTCCTGGGCTTCAGGATGAATTGCGGTAACGCAGGTCGCATTGCAATTCCGGAAGTGAAGCTCAGTAATCAGCGATGCCTCATCACATCTTTTGTGAATCTGGGACTCTCGAATCCGGATTTTGGAGAGGGAGTGTCGGTAGAGAGGCCAGTGCAATTGACCATGGAGCCGGTTGTGATAAGAGTCATTGATGATCCTCGAGGCGGCTGGAGTATCCATGGAAACTTACCACATGCAGCTTGGGATGCTTTGGAGAGAAACATGAATCGAGAAATGGAAACCCTGGACGCCAAATTCTAATTGAAAACAATCGAAGTCTGTGTCATAGGGACTTAGGAGAGCATCTACTATAAAGAAATTTGTTTGGACAATGGGCATCGTTTACTTTTATTGACCTTATTGCGAGCCCAGGCACTTCCTTATCCTATGACCTTTTGTACATACTCTTACCCACTTCTAGTTTCTTTACCTGATAAGAAGCCAAAGGGTTCCTAGGCACTAGAACCCAGTTATGAGCACGTCTGTGCTTAAGGGTTGTGAGAGGTAAGCTTAAAAGTAGCTCCCTCCCCACAATCCCCCCCAGTCACAAATCCACTACTATAAATATCCTAGACCGAAACCGAGATCCCTATAAAATTCTTATTATCCTTAACCTTCCCTGGAAACTTATTATCCCTAGCCTTAACCTTATAGCTATTAATTCTTCTCAAGGTACTGACAGTACAGTTAAAGGAAAACTCTCCCTCCTAGCAAGATGACTTAGTCTTAAGCTCTATATTAGGGTTGGTGCAGGGAGATGCGTTACAAGGGTAGGATTCACTGTAGAGCTCCTTACCCGTGTTATCGGTGATGGTCAGGCCGCTGGTGTGCCCGGTTTGGGTGCCGCCCGGGCCGCCGGTTACGAATGATACCTGAAAGAATGGATTTGATACCAAAGGAGTCCATTGCTTGTGAATAGATAGATTGTAACCTAGGTTATATGTGTATTGAAATTGGTGATTGTGTGCTTCAAAGGCTGATGCAGTCTAAGGGGAGAAGGAGACGGGGCAGATTATCCCGCTTTGCTCGTTCCACTTCTGATGAAAGCTCGAGGCTACGCGAGCTTGGCCCTGCAACATATCGACATTATACCACTTTAGAAGCCTGGGAAAGATGATGTACGATTAGGTAATTTGAGTGCTATAGACTGAATCATATCGCCGCTTGCTAACTTATTTGTACTAGCACCACACGAATACAAAAGCCCAGGTAAGACGCCTATCACTCCTTAGAATTCGGCATTTATACGCGTCGCTATAAGTACTGATCATCATCTTGTTACCCTACGGCTGCTAAAGCCAACTATGAAGATCCCTGCTCCCGCAAAGAAGGGTTTCGGGATACTCTATGGAATGCTTAATAATTCAAGAGTAATGGCTAGAATGAGTAGCCAATTGCGAGTCTACGAAAGTGGCTTTGATATGGGGGTCACGCTACTTGGAAATGCGGCGCGTGTTTTTACGAGTCTATTTGATGTTTTGCAGAATCTGGGTGATAGTGGAACGTGACACTTCTACGCCTAGGATTGAGACCCTCCATATAGGTAATATATCTCTAGGATCAGATAATATTACTATTGACCTTCTCAGAGCTATATGGTATATTATTAGGATATATATCCACTACCTTTTTGAAGGATGCCTTACTGTAGGCTACCATCCGAGACCGTTTAAAGAAGCAGAAGTAGTCATGATCACTCAACCCGGACGCCGTGATCTCATATCGCCGAGGGCCTGGCGACCCGTCTAGAAGACAACGCCCACTGCTATCCTGCATAGTGAAAGTAGGATACTACTAATTAAGCAACTGCTTAATATAAGGTAACTTAGATTCTCCGCCTAACTCAAGTCACTAGACGAGGCTCACCCTCTGGCAAGCCGAACACACCTGCCCTGCTAACCTGCTTACTATGGCCTCATCAAACGAAGATATTAAACACAGACAGAAGGTAGCTTTCAAACACATCTTCGACGTACAGATAAGCTCCTTATACTATACGCGCGACCGAAACTCATCCAGTGACGGTTCTATTAAGAGTTTTTGCCTCCGCTTCAGAGAGCGTTAAAAGAGAAATCGGCCAACGCCTTTTCCTATTAGGTCAAGTCTCTTGACCCCCTCACCTTGGTTATATACTCAGATGGCTCTCTGTCCTCGGAAGGGGCTGCCAGTTATGGCTTTACTATTCATCAGGATAACATCCTAATCTTTAATAGATTAGGTAGCCTTGGACCTGCTGAGGTCTTCGACGCTGAAGCTGCTGGGGTGTTGGAAGGCTTTAAGGCTACTCTGAACCTGCGAGAACTAGTAGTATAAAAGATTTATATATGCCTAGATAACCTAGCAGCTGCTAAGTCCCTACGAGGTACACCCTCTAGCACTTCTTAAGACATCTTTCTCGAGTTTCAGGCTCTGGCAGCATCATATAGAGCCATATAAGTCTATTAGGTCCCAGGATACTCCGATATCCCTAGTAATAAATAAGCTAATAAACTAGTAAAAGCAGCATTATCAATCCCTGAACCCGGAGAGGCTCACCTAATATTAGCTTATCTACGGAGGATCACAAGACAGAAACCTAAAGAAGCATTCGAGGCATAGTGGTCCACCTCCGCTCCCGAACAGTACAAGAGACTCAATCTCAAGGCGACTACAGGCTGCCCGCCAGAGCTTTATGCATTATCTCCCAAATGCGGCATTTACTTACCTGCATTGCTTTAGGCAGCAATCAGCCCATACCTATATTTAGAACTCCTTTTCAGCTCTCCAACCCCTTCCACTATCATGAAGACAACCAACAGAGCAGGGGTATGGACCCAACGAAATATTAGGTCTAGCTTCCACAACCCCGCTCCATTTACCTGAGTTTTTACGGGTAGGTTTTTTATCAGCTGGTTTCTCCCTTCCTTTCCCTATTAATTCCTCCCCGATTGAGTGGAAATTAGTCGTTACATTATCATTTCCTGCTTAGGTCTATTTTCAGCTGCTATACGGTAGTGGAAATGGATAATCCAAATTCATCTGACATAGAGATAGTGCTTGAGGAATTCAAGCACAGTTTAAGAAGCAACAGAGACCTGGAAGTTTTTAGGGCCACTACGTTGGACACATTAAAAGACAGCATCGCGAAGATACAGACCAAACAGCATACCAGCCGTCCACTACAGAACCTAAATCGCCTTGCGCCTTTTCTCGAGGCGGTTGAGCAGTATGGCGAGCTAATTTGTGTGTTCCGCAACAGCAGTGAGATCATGGCATTCATCTGGGTATGTTGTTTTCGAACAAATGAGGGATACCTATACTTACATCACCACAGGGACCAATGAAATTTCTTCTCGAGGTAGCCTATCTACTAGCTCTACGAGTCTCCTAGCTGACTTGAGCAAAAAGACAACTAGTTCATCTAACTCATGTAGCCTGGCTTTCGGTGAGCTCGTTCATATATATGAAAAGGTTGGGGAGGCACTGCCACTTCTACAGCAGTACCACAACTTCTTTCGTACCAGGCCACATAAGGTGAAGATTCTTGTTCTAATTTACAAGGAAATCACCACTTTTCATCAGATTACCATGGAATGTTTTAAAAATCTAGGTTAGTGTCTACTTCCAAATATGCATTTTCTGAGAGATCCTGACGACACGAGGTTAGCTTGGGAGAAACTATTCGATATGAATTGGAAGACTATTAGAGCTGAACTTCTTTCTGTCAGCTCAAACATAGCTCGACATCGAGATGCTATTCAAAACCAGGCCAATCAGTCTCAGGAAACAGATTCTGAGGAACACCATACGGAGCCAGTTTCCCAATCAGATCCATTGATGGAAGAAGATTTCCGGCTACGGCGTTTGGCCGTATGCCGCTGGCTTAGGCCAATAGATTCCGCCGCAGACCAAGCTCGCCTTTCCAAGATTCGATCAGAGTATCCAGGTACAGGAAGATGGCTCCTTGACAACGATACTTTCAAATCGTGGTTAGATCTTCGATACGCCAGGATACCCCCATTGCTCTGGCTTACGGGCTTACCTGGCGCAGGTGATTATTTATAAGTTGTCCTAGAAGAAGCAAGACTGAAATTAAAATAGGAAAGACTATCCTTACGTCCCTCATAGTTGAGGAAGTGCAGAAACTTACTCCCAAACCACAAGCCCTGTTCTTCTACTGCAAGCAAAGTCCACCAGAGCATAATACGTTTCTTGTACTTGCTCGGAGCCTAATTCTACAGCTTCTGAACCAGGATAAGAGTTTAATTTTATACTTGTATCAGAAGTATTGTGACAGTAACGAAGCAGTTCTATCTTCAATACCTCTGGCTCAGGAGATGTTAAGTTTTCTGCTCTCTAGCTGTAAAAACGGATATATCATTATTGATGGTCTAGATGAGTGTGAGAGGGAAGAAAGGAAAGTCATAACGCAGTGGTTCAAGCATCTGGTCGAGTCGCTCCCGGAAAATGCGCCTGATCGCCTGCGCTGCCTTTTTGTCAGTCAGGATGACCGCATTGGGATAAAGGACTTGGACGGGTTTGCAAAGATCAACATTAAAGCTCAAGATAACAAACAAGACGTTCTATCTTACAGCAGAGTACATGCCGATGAGTTGAGACGAAAGTTTGGCTTTTCGGAAGAGGAGTCAAGGAGGATTGCCGTTGCCGTTGCTGATTCCGTGCAAGGTATGGCTATACAACTAATTTATTGATTTGTCCTATTTGCTAACGGTAATATAAGGCATATTCTTACTGGCAAAATTGATATGGATCAACTTGAACTCACAGATTACTATTGCCGATGTTGAAGAGCAAGTAAGCGAGTTCCCTCCGGAGACCAACCAAGTGTAAGTTTAGAGAATTTCGAATATGCTCAATGCCTAACCATCCAACAGATACGAACGCATTATGGATCGAATAATACATCAAGCCCCTCGTCAAATGAGAGCAGGCGCTATGCAATTGCTTGGGTGGCTTGTTTGCGCAAAACGGCCGCTAAAATGGCACGAGATACAGTGCCTAAAATCCATCAACCTCGGCGAACAGATGGTTGACTTTGCGCGACAGAAGTTTTCTGTATCCGGCAAGGACCTTTGTGGCTCTTTGGTAGAACTTCGAGAAGACGGAACCCTTGAGCTGATTCACGTATCGGTGAAAAGGTAGGTTGCGGGAGAGACCATCCATGGAACAGGGATGCTGATGTACGAGCTTATAGGTTTTTGATTGGCAATGCACGCTACATTGATATAGTTGCCAAAGAACTCGAGCTCGCATGCCTTTGCATTGACTATCTCAACCTTCCAGCATTTGAGTCTCAACCAACAACGGAAAGAGTACTTAACGGGGATTATGGATTCCTGGACTATGCTGCTCTGAACTGGACTCGACATTTGGAAGCCGGCATCTTACAGATAGACGGCCACGAAAAGACGGTTCGGGAACTTTCAGAATCCTTGGAGACGTTTATCAGAAGGCATTGGAATGAGTCCACTCTAAGCGTTCCAATATCCCGCGGAACTAAGAAGATGCTCAAATGCTTCGAGGGTCGTGATTTCTACGACCAACTGGCACAGTCAGTGGCCTCGTGGAAGAGGCAGTTGAAACTATCAAAGGAGATAAAGTCTGAAGAGGTTGCTCAGGACCTCAGTGACTATGTTCTCAGTGTCCGAAAGGTCTTGGAGAATATAGTCACTTCCAGTTCCGACCCTTCAATACAAAACACAATCGAGGACAAGTACGGCAACATGATATTCAAGTGTACTCGACTTACCTGCCGATATTTTGTCATCGGTTTTTGTACAGAGAAAGAACGAGACGAGCACTTAGAAAAACACCTTCGGGTTTTTCGCTGTGCAGGCGAGGGATGCCGCGGCTCTATAATTGGGTTTGCGTCAAGAAGCGAGCGGGATAAACACATGTTGCATTTCCATCCTGAAGAAACCTGTCACGACCGAGAGGATTCAACTGATGAGGGTGTGGAACGAAGTCTGCAGAGTGATGCAGTCACAGGAGAGGCGACTATAGCTCTGGAAGAAGCCCCAACGCCGCAGCTGAAATCAGAGCCACCTTCGGAGTCGGAGTCAGAGTCGGAGTCGAATTCGAACTTGGTGTTGGGGCTGGGGCGAGACGTCGGCCACCGATCGCACTCGCGAACAGTGGGAAAAGAACGTGAATTCGAATGCCCACATTGTCCAAGGATCTACTACAAAAAGTTCAATTTCACGTCACACCTCCAGAGCCATACGGATAAGCGGCCGTTCTATCACCAATGTACAAAGTCTTTTCTCAGACAGGGCGATCTTGTCGGCCATAAAAGAAGACATGAAGGAGAATAACATGTTCATAGAGGCATGCTTAAAATGGGCCGACTTGGGGCTGTGGAAAGCCTTCCGGGCTGGCAGAGACCCTGAGAAGCCACTACCAATTTCAGGCCAGTCAGACATGTATTAGACCCCTCGAACGAGAAGTACCAAATATGAGAACTAGAAATCAATTTAGCCTTAGTAATTCAAACTAAATTAGTATAACATAACTTCAAGAGCGGCAAATTATTAATTGTTTGACATAGCTCTTGCCAGCTATAATTAAATCTCTATTAAAAGGTAAGTAGGTAAAAGTAGGTCAATACAAAATGGAACGGGACTACGTTGAATGAGATCACTATATGACGGCGGAAGATTAACTAATAAATTCGTATAATAGTTATAGGTAGGTAAAAAAATAATATTAGCTTTCTTTATAGTAGAATGAGGAGGAGTTATCTTAAATTATATAACTTTACTAGTAATATTAGAGTATTAAAAGAGGAAAAAATAAAGCTTTTAAGTAGCTGGATTAGGTATTATTGGTTTGATTGAAATTGGCTTAGTAGAGTGTGGTTATTAGTATACTCTAGGTAGACTTTTATCCTATAATGTTAGATCCTTTAGATAATAAGGGAGTATTAAGTAGGTATCTTTACTAGGTCCTGCAATGAAGAAGCTAGTATTAAAGGTACTTATTTCCCCTAATAAAGTATATTAAGATTTAGGTATCTCTGATTATGTAGCTTATAGATCGTGACTTTTATTCTCATAGCTGTGCCTCTTTGAGGCTGGTCTACCCTGTAAAAATGCCTACCTGGTGCTCCCTCGTTATTTAAGGGAAAGGGTCGGGCCGAAAGATCTGGCTGAGATGTGACACGTAGGTGCCTCAGGCACCATTAATATCCATTGGCTCGCGCATGACCTACCTACTTGCCCTTGCTGCTCATTGGCTGGGCCACTTAAAGCCTCATAGCTAGCTTTTTTAAGTAACATCCCGTTGTCAATGGCTGCCATCGACCTCGACTACTTGGTTAGACTAACTGTATTGCCATGCGGCTGCTGCAAACCAAATCATATGAGCTCTTTGAAGCCAACGATATTCCTGCTCCAGTTCCTCCCTATGCCATCCTATCTCACACATGGATATCTCCCAAGGATGAAGTTACATACCGGGACATGAAAACAAGAACAGGCGATATCAAGAATGATGTGTATAAGCAGAAGGGTTGGTCGAAATTGAAAGATTATTGCGACCGGGCTTTTAAAGATGGATGGGAGTGGGCGTGGATGGACACTTGCTGCATTGACAAGACTAACCCAGTTGACACTCAAGAAGCTATCAATGGCATGTTCCGATGGTACCAAGATGCTGGTGTCTGCTATGCTCACCTTGGCGATGTCAGTCTTTCGAAAGCCAGTCAGATCGTTTCTCTCCCGGAGGGTACGGATCTTGACCCCAGCACGAACAGGCTTCTTCGAGCAGCCCTCAAAAATTCTTTCATCAGTGCCAAATGGTTTACTAGAGGCTGGACGCTCCAAGAGCTTCTCGCTCCCCACTACCTGATTTTTGTCGACCGCGAGTGGCGCCATATTGGCACTCGAGAAAGCTGGGCTCTTGAAATCGAGAAAGTCAGTAATATTGTAGCCCGACACTTGACTGCCTTCAATCCGACAGACTTTACGTCTTGCTCAACAGCCATGAGATTCTCGTGGGCTTCTGGCCGTGAAACGACGGTTGAAGAAGATGAGTCATACTCATTGTTGGGTCTCTTTGGCATCAGCCTCCCTCTCATCTATGGTGAAGGGGGTAGGCAGGCTTTCAACAGACTACAGCGTCAGCTCATCCATGTTTATCACGACGACTCGGTGTTTGCGTGGAAAAGTTTACATCCGGATCCCAAGCCAGGATTGGGGATACTTGCTCGTTCAGTGAAGGACTTTTGGGATGCTTCGAAAGTCACAGCAGGACAATACGGCAATGCCTACTCCATGACGAACAAAGGCCTGGAAATCACTTCAAAGTACTGGAGACAGCGAAGCAATCCCGACAGCGCGATCGTACGGCTTAACTGCAGAATTGGGTCTGCATCAGACGCCGGAAACAAAGAGACTGGCATACATCTCACCCACGACGCTGTGGCCGACGTCTACCATCGAGCGCGTATTAATGAGCTCTGCGATATAAGCCAACTTGATCTCGAGGATTGGTACGAAGAACGACGTCGCGAGCCGCTTTTCATTCGTGCCGATAATTATTTGGACTCGGTTGCGTCTTCAGCAATGTTCGTGGTAGAATATCCTGAGCAAATCCAAATTGTCGCTGTTTATATCATCACCTTTGGAAATTCATTCACAAGTCACGGAATACGGCCTTTCGGCAATCTTATGAATGGGGTATTTTCAAATGGAGTTAGAACGGAAGAGCTGTCTATTGAGCCGAAAAGTGTAGTGTTTCTTAACATCGAGCTTGAAGAAGAGGGAACCACATTTCAACTGGATGTAATCATTAGCCTCACGGAAAGCTGCTTCCCACATGTCGGCGTTTTGGGAAGGGATGCACGGCCATGGCAACGACTGGAACATCCAATGTATGATGCTATGGGAAACGCTGTGTACAATGCACTGGCAAGACATGTCCACCGAACTCCCCCATCGGATTCAACCTATCCGTTGGCCGGCATGACTAGAATGGGTAAACAGCTCATTTCTACGAACGTCCTTCCCAAGCCCCCACGAAGGAGGGCGCAAGATCAAGGACGCAACCTGACACTGAGAGAATACATGTTGAGAATTTCAGTGGTTCAATTTGAAGAGACTGCGCAGCGAAATACGAGGCAAGGGTCTGTGGATGGTGAAGAGAACACTGCAAAGAGACAAAGGATATCATAGTGGAACCAATTTAAGGTCTCTGTCAGTTGGTGGCAAGTCAGGTAGAGGCTAAATAAGAGTAAACCGGAAGAGAGTCTGTTTTAGGGCTCGACTCAGCTTTGATGTGAGGTGGGACCACATTTCGTGCCTTGAGAGTTAGTCTCTCATTCAGATAGATCCAATCTTCATCATGAAGACTGACTTCCTTCTCAAAAGCGTGGTATTTCCACCGATCGAAATCCTCTGAAGCCATGCATCACGGCGAGTTGAGGGAGCAATGATTCCGTCCATCCACGTCGTCGATCTTTGGTTGTCCAGACTTTGGATTGTTCCAATCATCGGCGTCCGGCCACTGAACTGGAGAGTAGTCGCCTCGACCTTGACCCCTTCTCGCTTAAGCCACTGGGAAGTCAAACGGTCGTCACTGTGGGCTATAGAGTCAAATATGGAAGAAGCAATAACAAGCGATAGAAGTGCAACCCCATCCCAACCTTTTTGAGCTGCGACATAGGTCATGACGAGCATTTGTACTGCCTCCAAAGCTCGTAAAATACAAGCATGCCAGACACCCAACGGAGACTTGACCGACTGGACCATGGTCTTTAAGCATGGTATCGATGACTCCACGCGAGCCGATGTATAGATACCATGTCGAAGCATTCTCAATCAGAGCCACCAACATACAGCCCGGGAGATCAGCCTCGTTATTCTTAAGATACCCATCTGGTTGCTCGATAACCATAAGGTGTCTGCTTACGCGTAAGAGGACGGCGAGCAGCATAGCGAAACCTGTTCCATAGAGTCCACAGAGAAAGCATATAACGCTGACGCCAAGAAGTCCCAGGGGAAGAAGCACTTTAAAGATAGTGGGGAGACCAGACCAAAGATATCGGGCATGGCTGATCTTTTTCGTCGTCTCGGTAAAGCGCAGGATGTGAAGCTTTCGGTAGCGACGAAACGGGCTGCTGGGTTTGAGAGGCTTAAATCCGCCCTTTGACCCAGCGATATGCTCTACTTCTTCGGGTACCTTTTGAACATTGATCTTTCGAAGTGCATAAGCGCTGAGCATAGCGGCGACTGCTCCGTTGGCGCAAGGGAATATGCTTCCCCAGTTGACGTCCCAGACCTTCCTACGAAGGTCATTTCCAGAAGAGGCGCGATCTAAGAATTCCTAGCCTTGTTAAAGGAAATCGGCTATGGTTGATATGACCCCCAGGCGCCGGAATAGTGCGACAGGCACATAACCGGTCAATGCGGCTTGGCCGACCAGTCTATGTGGTAGCCGGCTGCTGGAGAGATAAATGACTAATGGTAGTAGTGCTGCCCATTCAAAGATGATGGAATATGGTGGTGAAGAAATAGAGAGTACTGGCGGCTCAGCGCCGAGTACTCCGAAACTGGCTGGGGAGTCTTGCGAGGTCATGGTAGGAAAAGACATAAAGGTTAGAATGGGTGGTTATCTTAGCATATTTAGTCTCACTTCTGCTCATTATTATACTGTGAGGTTAGTGGGATGAATGAGGTTGAAGCCTAATATGTCAGCCCACTGATCATCCGTTAGCATCAGCACAGCCAAACGAGCGGGGCAATAAAATGCCTCGTTGCGCAGATGCGCAATCAGCAAAACAGGGCATGTCCGAACTCCGACGGCCTTCATGTGAGTCTCGTGATATATCAAGTCAGCCGAAAAATTGATTTATTCTTTAAATACACAAAGGCAGGAACATTAGCATATCGATGTTGCCATTATCAGGTGACCTGCTATACCAGCTTCCGAGACTGTTATCGCCTGTATGGAAGAGCCTGGGCAGCAAGAGGGTTTACTGAGGTTGCGAAGAAATGTATAATGCCAAGTACTTCAATATTATTTATAGTAAACAAGGCTTGGGGCTGAGATGCGCAAGTAGGGGGGGAGTTATATGTGGCTTGCATAACGTCTAAGGAAAAAACATTCGGCCTGAGTCTTCTCAAAATCAGGCTGCAACTCTTGTTTCTTCCCCTCTCCATCATTCTCCCATCTCAGCTTTTGTTTCCGAAACCTATGACATGGCCTCAAGCATGCATAATGGGTGGCATGAGGATGCCGGCTTGGAGTTTGTGAAAGACCGAATTTTGAAGCACCTGAAAGCTGATAATGCTACGGCATTACGCACTGCACTGCGCACTATCCAGGCTCCGTCTTTTGTCGGAAGTCCAGAGATTCGCGGCACGATGGCCATTCTTTGGAGTTGTGTCATCACTCTGATCGCTTGCCTATATACGGCGCTTCACCTTAACGTCCCTGGCGATACAAAGGCTCTTCCAATGCTCCGGGAGAAGCTGAAATGGGTAGTGATCGGGCTCGTGGCTCCTGAGGTCGTGCTTTATCTCGCTTCATCACAATTCCTTGACGCCCGGCGACTTTCTAAAGAGCTGACGCTTTTGTGGCGGCGGCAGCACCAGTCTGAAAACGACAGCACCTTGTTGCGTGACTCAGAAGAACAAACTGGCATGAAGGTCAGAACCCAGATTCATATGACCCTGCTGGTCGATGGCTAACGAACTAACCTAGGTTCCGTGTTTTGATATAAGATATGGCTTTTTCGTTATAATGGGCGGCCTCGAGGTCGACGTCAGCAAGTTTGAGCACTTTACAGGACATTGGGCAACTCGAGGAACATTGCAATCTGGCAAATTACGGCTATCAGTCAACGGTGTTCTCCAACTTGCAAAAATGGGCCATTTTCTTCCCATTGAGAGATCCAAGATCAACGACAAAAGCAAAGCAGATACTTTGCAAAAGGTTCTTGTCATGACGCAGGTCGCTTGGATGGCAACTCAATGTATTTTTCGTTTGGGATATGGACTTCCTATCTCGCTCTTGGAGATACATACAATGGTACATGTTATATGTGCTGTCGTAATGTTTATGTTCTGGATCAAGGTCAGCCAGCTCTGGCTTACCTTACGCGGAAATTTTATACTAATTATTTCTTACTAGAAGCCAAAAGACTTGTTGGACCCGGATTGGGTCGACACGGCCAAATTTGAGGATATTGTTGCACTCATGGTTCAAGAACAGTTTCACTGGAATAAGAGCGACGAGTTCATTTTGTATGCCAAACCAGTAGCCGATGAACGCGATGATATCCAAAAGCAAGCTGGGCTGGTCTGGGTGCACTCCACTGATACGTCTCGACGCAAGTATCTTCAAGATGAACAAGGTCTAGCTCAACAAATTTCTTGTGTTGAAGATGATGGAGGTCGTCTTATGCTGAAAACTGGCGAGGTTCTCCCTTCGGGTCTTGGGGTTGCCGCCAGGTCCTCTAGTTGGGAAACGGAGACTATTCAGCGAAAGGTTCTGCCCTCATGGTACGATGAGCATAGATACGACGATCCCTGGGACATCCCAGACAGCATTTGGGTTACGGAATGGGTTGAGGCTGAGCCAGTTCCCCCAACCGTAGATCTCTATGCCGAGGATATTCAACGATGGAACCATGTTATACGAGCGATCGAGAATCTCGACGGGCAAATCCAGGAGCCACAACCGTTCCGTGACAGTCACCAAAGAGGTCGATATCAGGGTCAAAACTTTCACAATGCGTTTTTACGATCTGCTGGAAACTTCCAGTATTCAGAAGAAAGCCGGGTTGACCCAGATCAGATTCTGAACTTTATTATCAATAATCCCATCCTGCTAGTCCTCCTCCTCGTTCTCCCGGGTCTATACGGCGGCATTCATTTTGGAACAGCACAAATAAAGTTTCCCACTGACGTCGAGAAGCTTCTTTGGAAAATTGCGTCCATTGACATCATCGTCTCGATGCCCATATTCCTGTTGATATCTGTCCTTGGCCTTGGCTTTTCCCAACGATATCTCAAGTACGAATCCATTACACATGACTCATGGGCTACTTTTTACAAATTTCCGGCACATCTTATTTTTCTCGCATATAGTCGCTCGAGAATATTTCTCGTTGTTGAATCCTTTATTAGTCTGAGAGCGCTTCCGATAGGGGCTTACTGGACACCTTCATGGTTACAGATGATACCACATGTTTGACGACAATACCTGCATTTTCTAGAATGGTGCTCAATCCGTGGGTAACGGGATACTACGAAGCGACTGGGTCTGCGTTGTTCTGTCATATTTCAAGCTTGTCGCAGTCTCTTTTCTAGTCTATGACACACGCGCTGAACTTTCTTGGAGTCCTTTTTTGTGTTTGGCGTGTAGAGAAACAGGGTCAGATGCTGGCGACCGCAATTTATCCAGAGTACCTTTGTCGGTGCCCATGAAGCCGCGGTCAGTCAAAGTTAAATTCTTATTGGAGTTTGCTCTAAACAGCAACTTATGGCCCATCTACATTTACAATCTCGGCTTAACCCGCTCAGTGTCCTTTACCCACTTGCCGCCAATCGGGCGCCCTCCTCGCAAACGCGTTAGTGCAAGACCGTCTTCAACAGGAGCGAAGAGCGGTAATCCTGTCTGTGCAATGCCATAGTCACGAATTACCGCTTGACCTCGGGGTGACACAAGGTACAAGAAGAAATCGCGTACATGATGTGCCGCGTGGGTATCCGCACTTAGCATCTTTGGCGAGAACAAAGCAAAGCAGCTGTTCATCAGGATATCCCTTGGTTTGGTTGGTTCAAAGAAGATGGTGGAATTGGAAATGGTGCCAAGTCCAGTTTGTCGCAAGACTGTTGATCGATCAGTCAGGAAGTAGGCGCCAGCGGCGTCGGCCCCTTTGAGAGCTTCTGATGGCGATAGCAGGCTTGTCTTGTACCAGGACGATCTCGCTTCTTGGTCTTCCCATGGCTCTCGGCCAGTCAAAGACCAAATTTGCCGTTCTTTCCACATAGTGGCAGAATGGTCGGCACGGCTGTGGAACAAGCTGGCCGAGGCAGCGATCTTCGCAAAGGCATCAGCCAATGAGTCTGCGGATGCCAGTCCCGCAGGGTCTGAGAGGGGCCCTGCCAAACAAAAGTGGTCGTGGAATACGCATCCAGCCGTATATGACCATCCTTCGGCCTGAGCTAAAGCCTCCTGGTCGCGTTCATAAGTCAAGGCAAAGTCAATAACCCCTTTCAGTAGCGCTAGCTGCGTGTTTCGGGAGTGGTTACACATCCACTCAATCAAGCCATTTTTGCGTCGAGACTCCAAGTAGTCGATTGCAAGTTCTTTAAGCAAGCCAGTGGCACCGGCACCTCCGTTTCTAGATGGATGGCAATCATCAGTGACTTGTTAGAGGAGCGATGGATAGATATGGTAGAGAGGCAAAGAGCTGTCTAACTAGAGTCTGACATACCCGATTCGAAACAAAATATCTCCAGAACTGCCATATGTTTCAAGAGCATTTGAGTCAATTTCTCCGTGGGAGATAATGGCAGTCGAGTGTGATGACATGATGGCAGATAAGAGGAGGTTTCAACCTTGAATCAGTTGTTGATAAGGTCGGTCGATATTGAGGCAAATGAACTCGCTGTGATATTCAAAGATGCTTTACAGTGATCCATCAGTTAGTGGAAGTGTACTGCCAGTCTTTCCCGCCGATAGTAGAGGCTATTAATTATGATGGTAAGACGAAATGATGCTGCCCCGCAAAGTAACCTGATGCGTGAGGGGCAGACCCACCCCCGCATATTCAACTGAGTTCTAAACCTGGTGTAGGCTATTGACGGCAATTGAACATCGACGGCAATTGAACCAAACAACGTCGAAGAACATAAATTACGACTTCAAGTCACACATCTCGCAACTCTCAGCACTTAACGATTATTAACAGGGCTTAGGGCTCAAAGTTTCGTCTGCTCGCCAATACATTAATAATGAATGCTTCCTAATGGCCTGCAAGACCTCGGCATCCGCGATGCAAACAGCAAGGACTCATGATTGCAGTAGCTTTGGGTTGGTTGACTGGTCTCCTCCCTACAACCTACTTCATAGATAACTTTGGCCGTAAAAAGGTTCTTAGCCCGGGAGATACCTTGGTCATTGGCCCAGATCTTTACTATCCTTCACATCTTGATGATGTGTGATTCTGACCTTCCATATCTACAGGGCAAGCCATTTGTCGATCATGGGCATCATATCTTAGTGCAAGACTTATGTCAAGTCTCTATCAAAATCCTTGGAGTGCTCATATCACTTATCTTATTTAGCTTGGCGTTGTCGTTATCGGCTTGTATGTACTCCGCTCACAGATAATAGAACTGAGCGAGCCCTCCTGTCTTCAGCTTCTCATCATAGGTAACGGTTCAATTAGATAAAGCAAGTTTTTTTTTGAGGCTGAAAAATAGGCCAAACTTATCAGGTCAGTAAAAAGAAGAAAAATTAAATATTAGGCAAAGGTGCTTTATATCTAATACTTTAGCTATCTATTAAATAGTTATATAACTTAAAGGTGTTAAGATAAGCCCTATATCAAATAAGTTGATTATTAAAGTATCAGTTGGTAGATGACTTACCTAGCATAACAGCAAGTAGATATAACCAATTAATGGTCATTAATTTCTCTGGGGATGCTGCTGGCTCTATATCAAGAGTTATAGCTCCTTTTGTTTTGCTTGCTGTGGCAGTAGTGGCGAGGCTCTGATCCTTCACCCGGCTTAGCACAGTAGCGCCTTGATTACTTTGAGCCCTCTGCCAGTCGTGAGCCCTCTCCTCCACGAGTTGCAAAATATTATCTTTTCCTGGGAAATCACCCATCGCTCGGATCCAACCTGTGAACGATATCTCGTGACGAGGCCCGTTTGGCTCGCATGGCCAAGTTCGTACCTTGGAAAAGGTGCAGTGAAGACCATAAATGTCATCAATTTCATCAAGGTTATCCAACTCATCCTTGCCATGTCGCCATTTGCGCCTGAAAGAGAGGATCTCTGGCTCACTAGCGTCGCCAAACGTAAATGTATCCTCCGTTTCGGGTTTTATGTCTGCCTTGGTGGGCAACTGGATGACCAGGGTTGAAAATTGAAACCGGTGGTCAGCACCGATTCGAAGAAACCGCTCGACTATACCGACGAATCGATCATTTACATCATACCGCTTATCATCCAGCCAGGCATAAAACTCTTGAACGAGGAAGTACTGCCAAATAGAATGGTGCTCACCGACTGCGCTAGAAATGTAGGTCTCTTTCCACCACAATGTGCGAATATACGGCATAAGATGAGTTCGCATATCGGGACCGATGATGTTGAGTTCCAGAAGCATATCCAAAACTGGATAAGTAGGCTTAAGGATAGAAGCATAGAACAGTAGGGCAACCCTTGATGTAGTATTTGTCGTTTTAGGGTCGTTCTTGATGCTCCATAAGACGTAGGCATTTGTTTTAAGGAACGGGAAGAAGAGAGGAGCAAAGGACAGATTAACCATATCCTTAAAAGTATTAGGATCCCGGCCAATCAGTTCACCCGCCACCTGTCTCATTGCGATGTTCCAACTATAACCCTGTATCACAGCTTCAATGTCCCCGAGAAGTGTTGAGTCATCAACGCGTTTTAGCTCCGGCTCAAAGACCGTATCCATGCTTCGTAGAAATTCAAATGGTTCGTGATCGAGATGATGCTCTTCACGCAAGTGCATAAGATCATATGGGAAGCCCCCGGATGCCGACTCACCATCGCTCACTCGAACTCTCCATTTTGCCAGCACAAGCTCAGATAGAATATTGACAGGATGGGTGCCATTCAGAGAGGCGGCCATTTGCTCTTGAATGTCGTCGGCTTCGAGAAAGTCTGCCACAGAACGGTGGGCGTAACCAATATTCCCCCGGCTGTCGAACTCGACCAGGCCCCGACACCAACCGCTCAACCTTATTCGGGCGGCCTGTTGCCTTTTCTGTTTTTGTTCCTTTGATAGTTTCGCCTTAAACTTACCTTCCCTAACAAAACCTTGGTTCCGGTTGTAGTCGTTAAGGAAAGAATACGCCAGGACGTCCAAAGAAATGAGATTCCCCAAATCAGTCGCAAAGGGCATCATTGCGAATGTCTGACATGCCCTTTTGCGACTGTATTCATCGAGGTTTTTCAGTATGTGCCGGTAAAGGTCGTTCAATTCGCTCGGAAATCCATGGACGATCTCGCGGAGCTCAGCAGGCTCAAGTTCCAGGTGCCACTGCCTACGTATGTTTCTGACGACGAGTGCTACCCAAAAGAAGACACCACTAGCTTTCTTGGCAATGTACTTGGCCAGCGCCTGCATGGCCCTTGGGCTTTCGGAACAGGGAAGCCTGTCCAAGATGTATGCCTTAATGTCGTATTGTGTTAGCTTGTGAAGCCGTAGTCTCTGGGCTTCTGGAAACGACTGCATGAAAGGATTCTCCTCTCGGCTTGAAACACAAAGCTTAACATTCGAAGGGAAGGCGGTTGTCCAGCTATGTAGCCGTTTGACGAGGTCTATGTGGTCGTCCTGGGTTCTGGTTTGATATTCGTCCAAGCCGTCCACGAAGAAACAGAAACTGTAGTTGGCGCAAGAAGTCGCACTACCCACGAGAAGGTCAAACGCTTCGGTGATATCATCTCCTGAGAGCTTTATTTTTGTGTGCGTTGTCCAAGAGCCTTCTGTCGCTTCTCTCCATGCTTTAGGGAAGATGATCGGTATCAAAGCATGATGGTGCTTGAGCACACTGTGCAGTAAGGAACGGTATAAACCGTTGAGTGACTTTTGGTCTTCTGAGCCTGGTCGCCAGAAGAAGAAGCTTGCAAACACAAGCTGATTCCCATCTGCTTCTAGTCAGCATTACCTTTTCGAAAATTGTGTGACGTTATACTAACTTGCCCACTCATTCAGTCGTGTTTGTGTTCCCGGGTGATGACTCAAGAACTTCATCAGGGTTGACTTCCCGCAGCCCATCTTCCCTGATATGTGAAAAATTCCCGTTCCAGCTGAAAGCCACGTGTGAAACATTTCTCGCGCTTTGTGTCGCATCTGTATCTCATCCTTTGCCCTCTCGATTTCCCTCTCTCTTCTTTGCTCTTTTCTTCTGTTTGTCTCTCGCTTTTGGACGAAATCCACCAAATCATCTGATTCATTGGAGCCAAGTGTGTCAACGCTATCCCAATCATCCGGAGCAGGAGAATGGGACCCTGCCCTGTCGACCCGAGTGGCTCCGTCGATATCAAAGATCCACTGAAACGTCTTTTCATGCGCCTTTTCTATCATGCCATGCCTTTTATAAATGCTTTCGTGCTCTAAACCTTCCAAGATTTGGTCATTGATACTAGCATAGAGTACTGTCTTTTGTATATCCAATAACTGACGGATTGACTCTTGAGTATCGGTGCCAATCGCCGACAGCTCGGATACGGTGGCTTTCAACGGATTTAGACTGTCGGTGTTTTGTCTGACATATTGAGAAAGCGTGTCAACGGAGATCATAGTTTTGAAGCTCATGTGTAGCTCCAACTGGTGGCGATAGGTATCCAGTCGTTTCTCGAGGTCTTCGCGCTCGCCCTCGTAAAATTTGTTCTTCAAAGCTGCCCATAGACTTTGCCTTTTGGAAGACAAGTCCTTCGGCTTGATTCGCCCCAACAAATTGAGCAGTTCCGTGCAGACAGCGTGACACCTTTTTGCGAGATCAACGAGTTCTTTTTCTTCGGGGCCTAGCTCCGAGGGCTGCTGAATAATGAGCCGAGCGGCAAATCCTTCCATTGCGGCGGCGACTGCCTGACTGCTGCGGTTCTCTGTCAGAGTGCCATCACTGGCCTCATAGATCTCGATCGAGCCTTTTACGAGCTTTGCACCGAAATCAATGAAGGCTACAATAGATGACGCAAGACCTATCGCTGTTACAGGATCCAGCATCCTGAATAGTAAGAGTAAGAGGTATATTGCTTTGGCTGCTGGCAGTTTGGTCGGGATAATATTGATGAGATATTAGAAACATCTACTAGTAGTAGACATATGGAATAGTTACAGAACTTCAATCTTAATTGATGGAGGAGAATGAGCTGTTCGGCTTAGCTTTTCAGCCCCCACCACCGACTCTTGTCGTAGTCAATAGATAGATGCCAAGTGTCATGCATGTGCCCGCCTTGCCTGGCGCTTGATTAAAGACGGAGTCGACAGTTTCCGAGGTTCTTTGATTGGGCTTACCTGTAAATTGGCCAATAGCCACCTACAGCAGACAGCCTTAATATGAGAAAGTCGGCAGTACTAGCGGGCTCAGCGCTAAGAACTCCAAAACGAGCTAGAGAGTCTTCCGATAAAATAGTAGTAAAAAGTTTAAGGGTTATTCAATTGTTACCATGCTCGGCATAGTCGGCTAGACTTGTTTTCTTTAAAGCTCTTGGGATGAATGAGGTCGAAGCTTGATATATTGCAACATGAGCCAGGACTTGCCATGAGCCCCGATGATGACCTGTTCTAGATCAGAGATTATGGCAGTTCAAGGCAGAGCTGAAATTCCACACTAGCGAACTCCCATTGGTTACTTTCCGCTCTAGCGCGTAATCGGGAGCTTCCCAGTACGCTATTCATGAAATTTGAGCCATTGATGGGAGTCGAGAACTCAATAGTGAGACTAGCGTTTCAATAGCTATGTGATTATGTAGGAGACGCAGGTCTATGGCTTAAAGGCTAGCAATATTGAGCATATGAGTGACTGACTAGGGAATCACTGGGCAAGCAAGTTGCTGACTCCGACGATTTATAAAGTCAGTGTCGCATCCAGCAATAGTGAAATGAGTCTGATAACGCGCGCATCTCAGAAGCTTTGTGCCTAAATACACACATTGACTATACTTTATTTCACATATCCCCTGCTGTTCATAAACACAATGTCAAATACAAACCCAAACCTCCCAACTCCCACGATTGATAAAACAACTTACTACGATGTTGCTAGCAAGCAATTGAATCTCGTCATTTCTTATCCCAGCGGTATATCTAGCTGGCCAAAAGACATAATAGTCTACCTCATTACACCCCCATCTACAAGCCCAAACAAAGTCGGGAATGGGCCCCCGACATTTCCAGCAAACTCGAATACGGGAACCATGGTAATGCCACTGGCATTGACTTCGCCATATCAAGGGGGCCAACTCACGGTCGCCTCTCTGGATGCATCTTGGGATTCGAGCACTCCCAGTGATCCCTGGCAGATCCCCGCATTCAATTCGTCGCCTTTTACTAGCGCCCCAGTGGCCAGTTTTACTTCTCTCGGGTCCGTTGAAGTAACCTGGACATGGATTCCTGACATGGGTGCAACTGCACAACAAGTCACTCTGACTATTGCGGGACAAAGTCCTATCGCTACCATTGTTAAAAAGCCGACGGCTACCGCCAATTTCACCATGGCTCAAGCCAACAATTTATTCACGCCAGGACTAAGTGTCATTATCCAATGTACCCCAATCACACCTGGCCTTTGGGCTACTCCTGTGAAAACTACCTTCCACATCCCAAAGTCCACTTATAGGACGCCTTTTCCACTAAATGCTTCACCTCCCATATCCTCTGAGTGCACGATGACTAGTCTTTGGGCGCAAGGATCAAACACTATGCAGGCCTGGTGGGAGACCCCAGCAGGAGCTATTCAGACGGCCCAGTTTCCCCTTGGAGAATTTCAACAGCAATCAGAGCAATTCTCCAATGCGTCGACTGTCCCCGTTACAGGGTCTTGTTTAGCTTCCATATACGCAAGCGCTACAAACCAGCAGGTTTGGTGGATTACGGCGACCGGGGCTATTGATGGACAAGTTAATAGCGGCAAGGGATGGGCGTCGCCTGGCACCGGACCTGGGGAAGCATATCCCTTCAACCAGCCTGGTGTAGCTACAACAGGCAACGGAGGCTCCGTGGCAAGTCTCTTATTAGAGGGTAACAATGGAATAATTCTTTTCTGGGTCGATCCTAAGGGTGGAATTGGTTCCTGCAGATGGTCGTCCAGCTCGGGTTGGCAGGCTGTTTCTAATGCACTTCCACCCGGCACAGTCAGTGCCACTACTCAACTGACCACACTTTCCATGGGTAGCAATGCCTACCTGTTCTGTGTTGCTGCGGATGGTTCAATTGTTTGTGGCAATTGGTCTGATGCCTCCAGTGCCACTTTGGGTCTCATGTCCCAATCCGTAGTTGCACCAGCAGGTAGTGCAGCGCCTGCGGGAGGATTGGTTTCAATCAGCGTGAGTGCACAGGAGATGGCGATCTTTTGGGCAACGCCAAAGAATAACATCGAGATGGCCCTTCTCTTTGCGGGTGCCTCGTTTCGCAACATACAGAGACCTCTTACTGTGCCTCAGTCAGTTCTAGCTGGCACGGGTATTGCGGTTTACTCCGAGGAGGCAAACTAGTGCTCAGTTTGGTGGATTGGACAGTCGAGCGACCTCAGGAGGACAGCCGTGGATTTTACCAAAGTCGCAACAACCGCGACGCCCAACTGGCCTGTGTTTGAAGAGGTTGGCCCTGACTCTTGCAAACAAACGCGATCACTTGTTGTTCAGAAGGTATCTGGATCACATATCAATCTGTTGTATGTGAATGAAAAGGGTGCTATTGCAGGGTTGTCCTATCAGTCTTTGAGTTCATAGGCCCAATGGTTGATGCTTGCATCTCTCAGGCTTCATAGAGGCCCTGTATACACATGCTGATTTTATAGTTTTTACTCAAAGACTTTCTATCTTCAATTTAATCTATTTAACTGATGTGGTTACCGGGGGGGGTGAATCTAAGATGCGAGAATGAATGTTCAAGCCTCGACCGCAGGTTTGGTGCAGTATAGACTAAGCCTGAACAATCAATTATCTTATCTTGAGTGGGGCCGCTGATAATGATAGGTAAACATTAAAAGCGTACTAATTTACCCTATGCCAACAAAAGTAGTACATGGCAACTATTGCAATTATTAATTAAAATTAAGAATTTAGCAAATTTTAGCCTCAGTACTTTATTAATGGGTATTAGCATTGCATTATTTGGGGATTATGGTTATGGGAATTTACTACATAGATCTCTCTATAATGTGCTTACGACGTCAGTAATCCCCACGTGAGCCGCTCGATAGTCCGTGTTATCAAGATTCCTGACTCTCTCATAACAAGAGTTAACCTGATTCTGAGAGGCCTGTATCTTTACTTTGCATTCAATTATGTTCATATTTCTGCCTCTCGACAATTGATTGCATTGCGTCTTTTCATTCACACTTGTTTTTGACGGACATATCTCTCTTTTTTACCCCGCATTTTACGCAACAGCAGCAAGTTTAGAGATTGCGCCGATGGAAACTCAAGAGAGACTGGAAGGTTCAATATTCAAGTACCGCCCTAATGTAAATCTCGCTCCCGATGACACACATAGTCAACCAGTGGACTGGTTTGACCCAGATCTAAGCGACGAATGGCTCAATGAAGAGATCGAGTCACGAGTAAACGCTCTCGCCTCTGTACCAGTACATCTTCAAGAAAGAAGAGTGTTTTGTGAGCTTTCGAGGCTCACTCTGCAGCACTATCTACGCTTTGGAACAGAAAAGTCCTTGGATGATGCAATAGAGTCAGAACGAAAGGCTCTGGATTACATCAGTACTGGCTTTCAACATGCCAAGTGTCTGCTAGTCCTGGGGGATATGCTGTGCCTGAGGTTTCGCCGGAAGAAAGCTGTTTGGGATATGGAATACTCCATCAGAGCCGCAAAACAGCATGTCTATCTCCCCCCAGCTCAGGGAGCTCCGGACACCTATGAAAGGTTCAGCTTTGGCTATAATGATGAATCCTTTGAACAACCAGATCTGAGTTCAGCTTTTGTGGACATAGACGAAGGCATCGAGAAGTCACATGCTGCATTTGAGCTCATCCCTGATGACTTTCCCCTTCGGGGTGAGTGGCTGGACCACCTTGGTTCAAACATTCTTCATCGATATTCTTTGAGCAAAGCAATCGAAGATGTTGATAAAGCTCTCGAAATATGCACAATTGCTTCTGACGAAGCCGAATTCGGTCTCTCAGAGACTCTACTAGAGGCCCTTCTTACACGGATCCCTACTACCTGGGATGAGTGTCATATTCTTGAAGTCATAGACCACTGTGATGAACTGTTGTCACAGTCGCTAGGCGACAGAAGAAAAGGTATCCTACAGTACCGTGCTGAAGCTTTCTACTTCCTCTATTCTTTAAGCGGGATGGTGGAGCATATCGACGAGAGCGTTAAAGACTCCAAAAGAGCCATAGAATCGAAACGTGGAAGCTTAGAGTCGCTCAGTGTCAGGTGTCACAGATTCAGGAGTGGTTTGTTATATACCCGGTATCAGCGGACTGGTGATTTGACGGATCTCAATGATTCAATGGCCTCGGCAGCGACTGTGGCCAAGATTCTCTTTACGCCTGGCCCCAAATCAAAAGCTACACTATTCAGCATGTTGGCAAGTGACTGGGTCTACAGAACTGGAGTTACAGCGGAACAAGCACACTTTGCTGAGGCCATCGAGTGGCCTGCATACATCAAACTGTTTGGCACGAGTCGAATGGATTCTCTTCATGAACTATGCCGACGGCACTATGAAAGATACGAAGTAAAGGGCATGGGTGGCGATCTTGTGGACGTTGTCAATATCCTGAGACAGATGGTCGAACTGGTGCCCAGTCAGTTCTTGCGGAGCAGTCTGGGCAGCCGCCTCATGCAGTTATATTCCGAGTTCAACTCTCTTCAGGTGTTTCTTTTAGAGGCAAGAACCCTTTTTCGGGAGTTGGTCCAGGAGTCAGAAAGAGACTCAGCAGATCATAAGCGGTATGCTTTACAACTGGCTGATTGCCTTTGCTTCCAGCACGAGCGAACTGGAGATACTGTTGACCTCACTGAAGCCGTCAATATCGTGACCAAAACTTTCGAGACGACCAAGGTAGATGATCCAGACTATTCACTAGCACTGAACAATTTCGGGGAGGTTATCTACCAGAAGTGTCGCGTCAGCAAGACATTACCCAACATCGATCACAGCATCGATCTTCTGGAAAGGATAAGAGATTCCACCATGTCGCACTCTCCAACCAAACCGCTAAGCAGATTGGTCGAGTGTCTCCTCTGGAAGTACCGCATAACCAACGAAGCTACGCATCTAGACTCGGCAGTTGAGCTGGCGAGACTTGCTAAAACCTCACTCCCGAACAGATACCCTAACCATCATTGCATCATTCGCCATAGACTTGCCATGGCGCTGCACGAGCAGTACTTGATAACGACGACGCACTCTGCTCTGGAGGAAGCTATTGAATTGGAGAGGCAAAACTTACAACCTGAGCAATTCACCCATTATCTTTCTCATGCTAATCTCACATCGCTACTCTGTGAGTTATACTTCGCGAAAGGCAACCGAGAGCACCTCCAGGAGGCTATGGAAATGGAAAGAGAAACGAGGAAAGTCGATGGTCGCTCCATTTGGTGCTTCAGAGGTGACCGTGTGCATATCTTGTATATTCTCAATATCGAGGAATCTTACCATGGTTCAAATAAGCTATACGACCACTTGGAGGCCATGCAATATACCCCGGAGCTCAGGTCACGCTACATTGGTAGCCTAGCGTTGATGCTCATAGGTGCCGGTGAGATCGATATAGCAATGGGGTATGCAAGAGAGAGTCTAGACCTCGTTCCATCAGACAGCTTGGACCTACCATGGCACTTGTGCTGTCTTGCGCTCTGTTTAGCAGCTAGCCTCACAACTTCAAATAAGGCATCCGAGCTAGAGGAGATGATCAGATCAGCGGAGAAGTCCGTGGAGCTCTCGCTAGAAGATCATCCTGGCAGACCATTTTACCTCTCGGTTCTATCCATGGCCCTTCATAGACGATTCATGAAGACGGGGAGGTCCCGTGATCTCAACTTGGCAATCGATTTCGGGGTTGAGGCTTACAACCTGACACTTGGAGACACGCTCCAAGACTGTGGTAATCGATACCTGGCATCGGATCAGCTGTCGTTCTGCCTACAGCACAAGTATCTCAGAGAAGGCATTCCAAGTGATCTTGAACAGTCTGAAGAACTTCATCAAGAGTCTCGTAACTGTAGAGAGAGATTGAAGAGGAACAACGCATATTTCAACTGGCTCCAGAGTTCCCCTGATGGAGCATACACTGTTCATCTTGGCACCAACACAAAAGGGTCGTTCAGGCTCCGCAACAAAAGGCGTGTGTATGCTTTACTCCCCGACAAGCTGGACTGCCACCCTCGACTATTTGCGGTTGCAGAGACTTGCTTCCGTTACTACCAAGCATCGGATGATGAGAACTACCTCTCCATGGCTTTAGATGCCTCGACCTCATCGCTTGCTTTCATTCTACAGTACCATATCACGCACTCCATACGCCTTCACCTTGTTGGGCGATGTTACGAAGAATACTACAAGAGGTCAATAGCAGCTGGTTGTAGCGAAGAAGATAGAAATGACCGCCTCAGTAATCTCGAAATGACGATTTCAAAATTCCGAGATCTCCTCAGTCATCTTTCTTCGGAAGATCCTCTGCGCCCTGATGTTCTGGGCCGTCTTGGTTACCTATACTCAAACAAGCTATTCTACAATTACAAGCTTGATGACTTAAAGATGGCTATTGAAGTACATCAGGAATGCCTCCATCTGGCAGGTGAGAATGAGGTTGAACGTGTAAAGTGGCTACGTCATCTTGGATGCTCTAAGCTTGGGTCCTACGAGGTATTCAAGGACGAAACTGATCTTCAAGAATCCATCAAGCTACTTGAGCAAGCAAAGCATCAAAATCCTGACCACAAAGAATTTATTCCTGGCCTAGCCAGTGCCTACCGTTCCAAGTTCTTGATTACGAGGGACATCAAAGACATTGATGTTGCCATCGAGCTATATCTCGACTTCCCTGTCGTGGATGATACCACATTATCTTGGCTCGGAAGTGCCTATCTTGGTCGTTTTGAGCTGGCGAAAGCACCGGAGGATATGAAGCTGGCTGTATCTAATTTGGAAAAGGCCCTCGAGCTTGCCAAGACACAGACGGAAGTCTCAGACCTTGTTCAAGTGCTGCAATATCTGGCAAATTGCTATCTTGCGAAACATCATCATGGCGGAAGCCTGGATGATATCGAGCAAGCCATTCTCTACGCACAGGAGGCTGTGGATGTTGAGGTACAAGAAGCCTTCCAAGTTGCCGATATCGCAGGCCTATTGGGGCTGTGCTACACAACGAAGTACAAGGTCACGAAATGTGAGGATGATCTTCTCAAGGCCATTGATGCTGATGAAAACGACTTTTGGATTTTCATGCCAATTGCAAACGCATCAGATAGCTTGGTGCTTGCACAGCGACTTATGGAGGCGTACAAAACTCTCCAAAACTGGGACAAGGGCTTGAAGATTGCCGAGTACGCACTCGAACTCATCCCTGCCTACACGCCTCGTTACCTGCGATGGTCGGAAGCCCAATCTCTTCTTTCCAGAATCAGTGGACTCGCATCTTTGGCCGCTGCCTTTTCACTTCAAGACGGGAAACGCGACGGGGCTAGTCTAACTTTGTTAGAAAGGGGTCGGGGAGTTGCCGCGGACCTTTTATATGATCTTCGTCTCGACTTTGACAGTCGGAAGTTTGCAGACCTGAATCCAGTGTACAAGCAAAGAATTTTGAGCAGTATAGGACGACTTGAGAATCCTGCACAGCTCCCAGGTCATATTCCGGATGAAACCACGTCTGGCACAACGGAACTTACTAGGAGGCTAGAGGCTAGTAAAATTGTCGACGAGTTCGTGGAGAGCTTTAGCACACATCGGACAGCTGACAACACAGACTTTACGGGCTTTACGAGAAGTGGTCCAATTGTGATCATTAATGTCAGCTTCCGGTGTGACGCTTTCATTATCAAACCCGTCATTGAGACTATGCCCCTACCTAAGTTATCTGAGGAAGAGCTGGAACGGAGACTACGTGACGGAAACCTGGGAAGCCTTAACACCTTGGAATGGCTCTGGGATACTATCGCAGGGCCTATTCTTGAGTATCTTGGTTACACGGAGATGCCTTCTGGCGAGTGGCCGCAGATATGCTGGATCCCTACAGGAGCACTGAGTCGCTTCCCGTTGCACGCAGCTGGCTATCACCAAGACAAAACTGGCCGCGTTGTCATAGACAGAGTCATGTCGTCCTACAGCTCGTCGCTCAACGCTATCCTAGAGAGGGGAGCAAAGGATAAACGAGACTCGTCTGCGAAGGCGGTTTTGGTTGCCATGCAGAAAACGCCCGGGAGTTCCAGCCTCCCGCATGCTCCCAAAGAGATATCCATTGTTCGAGAGGTATGTGGGTCGATGGATCTATGTACTGTGGAACCTGAAAGACGAACTGAAGAAGTACTCTCGGAGTTGAAGGACTGTGACATCTTCCACTTTGCCGGTCACGGCGAGACAGACGAGACAAACCCCCTCAAGAGTCAACTACGTCTTGAAAACTGGCAAACCCAGTCCTTGGCAGTATCCGACCTGTTGAACCTCAAGCTGCGCTATAATCCGCCGTTCTTAGCATATCTCTCGGCCTGCGGAACGAGCCAGATCAAAGATAAACGACTGCTGGATGAGAGTCTGCACTTGATCAGTGCTTGTCGGTTAGCTGGCTTTAGGCATGTGGTCGGGACGCTCTGGGAGGTCGGTGATGAGGCTTGTGTTGATGTTGCGAAGATAGTCTACCAGGAGCTGAGAGATTCTGGCATGGACGATGGATCTGTGTGCCGGGGATTGCACAAAGCTGTTCGGAAGATTCGTGATACTTGGGTGACAGATGCGCGTGTGCGATCAGTCAAAAGGGATCTGGATAGTTTGACTATAAAGGCCAAGGATGGCTTCGAAGACGGGTCGAGCGACGGGAAATCGGCAAGGGATATTGTGCCGTTGGAGGATGACGAGAACGAAAGGCCTGCTCCTTGGGTCGCTTATGTGTATCACGGAAGTAGATAGTCTTTACAAGGACGATCAGCGAGGTATTTGTATGTCTTATCTAGATGGAAATATTGTATGTCAATTGCACTGTCGGAATTGAACACTTCTTCATCTGGACCGAAAAGACCATCGACTCCTCGATGCTGTAAGCCACAAGGGAGGGGCATTCCCATCGCGGCCAATTGGCGTGTACCCATAATGTCAGGGTCAGAGACGGCTGCAAGGGGTCGCAGATCACAAGCGGCAACGTTACTCAAGGGGTAAATTGACTGTTTCAGGCGAATACTGGTGGCGCATTTCTCATGTTTCTGTCCTCCAGTATAATTATCAATCCAAAGACACAGCTTTCTTTTCGCGGAGGAATCAATTAGAGCATCGGTCTAGTTGCGTTGGTGGCTGGAAATAATGGTTCAGCCCTGCTTATCTCCATTCCAATACCTGGCTCTAAAAAGAAGGTTGTTTCATCCCTTGCGTTGGATCATTTGGCTATTTGAAGTCATGTTCTCTCCTCATAATAATGAGGCTTGTCTGTCTCTTCCTTCCGTACGAATGTATTATCCGCTACAATGGCTGTGGCTACTTCTGGTCCAGCATACAAGCTGTGGTTTCTGTCGACAGGTATTGTCTTTCTGTTCTTTCTTCTTTTTGCATTCTACACCGACTCGATCAAGTCGCCTTTGGACTACGCCCATGCAAAGGCAGCAGAGTTCTGCAGCGAGTGAGTACCAAGATGGACGCATGGCGCTCGATGTTATTAACCACTTGCAACCAACAGTTCCGCAGCTCCACAAACTACAGCTGAGGCTGACCCCCAAGAGGGAAAGTTCGGCAACTGCAAAGACCCCTATCGCCGCCCGGGCTATCTCTATGTCCCAGCCGAAGAGGAGAGGTACCGAGAGACACGATGGATGCCGTTTACAAGCAAGTTTCTAGACTCTGAGGATCCCGAAACTGCAGAGTATCCTCACACGGGAGGAGACTTGATCTTCAACGATACAGACGTCCCGCGAACCTTCTTTAAAGGATCGGATATACCTATAGAATGGATGAAGCTAGCTGTAAAAGAGCATCGGCGTCGACAGGAAGCGATGGCGCATATCACGAACGCAACATCAGAAGACTATCACAGGATGAGAAACGACGCTGAGTTTGGATGGCTCTGGGGCCGCCGAGTCGTATCATTCGGTGACTCTGTCGACAGGCGGGCAGCCAGGTATGTCTGCCACGAGTTCGGCCATGATATGGTCTTCCCCAAGCTTCACGACATCGAACAGTGGCCCATGGGTATCTGTCATATTCCGACATTCAACCTGACCTTCACTGCCTTCCACTCAGCAGGCGGCTTCACCTACAGACCCGAATGGTTCTGGTACAAGCAGATGCGAATCATCCCCTTTGAGCGACGTTGGGAAGAGCTCTGGCAGCCACATGAGCGAGATATCCGGGGGCCCAACGGCAGACCAGACCTGATCCTCTGGCAGAATGGTCTCTGGGATCAGAGGGGATTTCAAGTCGGCGGACAGAAGCTCCACGAAGGTCAGAACGTCACACTTAGTGGAAGACACAGAAAGCTAGTCTGGGACGAACTGCACTTCTTCCTTGCACGGACGAAGAAGTATGCAGAGATGCTCATCCGAGAGTTTCCAGACACTCCTATGATGTGGAGAAGTTTAACATACCACCAGAAGACTGGATCAGGAGACATCATGGTAATTGAGATGGATCGTCTTGGACGCGCTTTGGCAGAGCAGTATGGACATGAGGTCTTTGAATGGGGTCGTATTATTAGTCTAATGGGACATTGGTACGAAGACGGCACGCATCCTGGTGAGGGAGCTTTGAGTTGGTTATGGGGAAACATGATCCTCGAGTATCTCGCAAGATCAGCGAAATCAAAGCTTGGAGGCGACTATAGGTTTCCGTATTTTGACGGTTGGGAGAGATGCCACGAGGAACTCGTTGCGTGGGGAGGGCGGTAGAAGAGATTAATTACTTGAACAGAGTTCTTTTATTTGCGTTATTAATTCATCGTTGCTAGAAAAAAACAAGGATAACATGTAATGTCTCTTAGCTACTCCTGTAGCAGAAATGGTATCAGTGCTTCAGCCAGGCCTTCTGGGTCCTCTTCAGGAATAAAGTGCCCGCACTCCAACTCTTTGCCACACACATTCTGGGCATACTTCTGCCAGATTTCAAGGGGCCCTTCTGACTTGTTTTGCAAAGATTCGGCAGATACTCCCGTGTTGCCCCAAACTACCAGCATAGGAGCCTGTATCTTATTTCCCTCCTGCACATCCTTTTCGTCGTAGACCTTGTCCAGGAACGCTCCAGCTCTGTAATCCTCGCAAGTGCTATGGATTCTTGTTCCATTGCAGTACGCACTTCTATACTCATCGATCGCCCTCTCATCAAAGTCGTCAAGTGTCTTCTTTCTCGTCCAGCTCGCTAGGGTATGTTCTAAAAATTGCTTGCCATTATCGGTACTTTGAATCAAATTTTCTGGGAAAGGCTCTGGCTGAGCGAGGAAAAGCCAGTGGTAGGCTTTCAGTCCGGCCGTCACGTCCCCAAACCCTTGGAACATGGCTGCAGTCGGGATAATGTCAATTACAGCCACTTTCGAGACTGCTTCAGGATGATCAAAGGCAAGACGGTAAGCAACTCTGGCACCGCGATCATGTCCAATCAGGAGAAATGTTTTGTATCCTAGCTGGGACATGACGAAAATACAATCGTTGGCCATTAGCCGCTTGGAATAGCCGGATCCGTTGGTGCTAGGGACGATAGCTGACTGGCCATATCCGCGGAGATCAACGAGGACAATACTGAAGTGAGGGAGCAGAGAAGGTATTATACGGTGAAATTCGACATGCGTTTGAGGAAAACCATGGAGGAGGAGAAGAGGGGGCTTTCCAGAGTCAATCTTGGTGCGGGTAAAGATTGAAACGCCGTCTGACGTCTTGATAAATTGGTTAGTGAAACCTGGCAACAGATCAGAAGCCATTGCTGGTCAAGGCGGGTAGGACTGATAGGATCGCTTCAACTGTCTATTGGTCATTATATACACTTGGCTTGGCTGTTGGGGAATATCCGAGGTCCTCGGTGGTGTTGGAGTGGCCAGAGTGGGTCAAAACTCTGTGTTGATGGAAACCCCGGATACAATGATTAACTGCAAGGTCAAAAAGTGAGGTAAAAGAAAAGAGGTAGGTCATTGTCTTAGTCTCTACAGTCCAAAGAACGAAGAGTCGATGTCT
Organism: Fusarium gaditjirri; assembly: GCA_013266175.1. NCBI lineage: Eukaryota > Fungi > Ascomycota > Sordariomycetes > Hypocreales > Nectriaceae > Fusarium > Fusarium gaditjirri. Next base: position 156,544 of record JABFAI010000317.1, read on the forward strand.
ATTCTTGCCGCTTGCACTGTAGCTAAGATCTCAGAAATTCATGAGGTAAGTTGTTTATTTTGTGAACCGAAAACCCTGCTGCTGCGGGTAATAGACTTCCGCCCGTGCTCTAAGTGACCACTTCCACTGGAGGCCGTGTGATTATGGAGATCATATCATGACAGAGAGCTGTCATCGGCACCAGTATTTCCCTATACTGGGTTATTTCATCTACATTTGACTTGGGCTCACCAATTTTAGTCTTCTAATGAACGATGATCCAGTTGGCCCAACCACTCATTGGCTGACATGATGGGGCCACGCCGCTACAGTTCGGAAGTCCACGCGGGAAACAGCCGTGGCCTCTTCATAGGTACTGTCCATCTCCTGGAGACTCGAAGGTCAATATGTTTCTTTGCAGGTACTTTGGCACCTGTGTCTATCAAGACCATCATTGATAGTGATCTCAATGATAAGGGCTTTTGGGGATGGATAGTAAAACCGTAGGTTGAACTTGCGATCCCATTCCGAACGCAACCAATCAGGTGGGACGTTTTAAAAGCGATGCCCCCTTCAGTTTTTGCAACAAGCCCGAGAAGCGCTACCCACGGTAAGGTCGATCTGAATGGTAAGATGATCATCGATATAGCCTTCAATTCACACAAGTGAAATCAAGGTTTTCCGAGATATCGGACCTGTGAAGCTGTCCTACAGCACTGTCATTGGTGATGTCGGCTTTGCCTTGTCTTTAGGAGGTGTACCTATCTTTAAGACAATAGGTATGAATGGAGATATTTGAATAGGTACTTAAACGATTTAATTTAACTACATGTACAGCAGTTTATGCAAGGCTTGCTTACTGCTTGCTCCTCAAGTCTATCAACAAGATGCTACACCCAACTCTATCTGAGATTTCTCCAACTCCGTATTCACAGCTGACTGCTTACAAGTCATCTCGTCCAACGACTCATGCCGCCTGGTCTTTCGAGCAAGATAGGTTGAAGCCTCAGTCTCATCCCCCAGCTCAACAACCTCTATCGGCCTTTTCTTTCCTTTCTCATCTAGCATTCGACCGCCATCATGGCTTTCTTCTTTCTCGACTTCAATGTCGACTTCGGCTGTATCTTTGGTTCCAGAATCGAGTCTATTAGTCTTGAGACTGGTAACCTGAGCTCTTTTCACATCCTCTTCCGCTTCTTCGTCATCCTCGATTAAGATAAAGTCTTGTTGCGGGACTAGGTTTGTCTCCTTCTTGCCGCATAGCAGCGCTTCCCTGAGAGAGTAATGGTATGGTCGCCTTCTGAAAGGCCTTTCAGGCGAGAGCTCAAGGTCTTTATCCGCCTCGATCTTCGACCTCCAACCTGTTGTCAGGACATCCCATTTTGTCATTAGGTGGCCTGAGGAGTATGCACCAGGCTCGCGCAAGACCTTGGCCAGCCTCACACATTTGGATTTGAGGTTACCAGAAACAAAAGTTGTGTCGTTGTTATAATTCCAACCTCGCAACGAGCCGGCTTTCTTATCATAAAATATTGCGTCGGCAAACTTCCTTTGCGGTGATAGGATTTTGTTCGCCTTGATGCCAGTTTTTGCGATAGACGAGTCTAAAACAAATATACAGAACCCTGGTGTCCACTCATTTCCAACGCAGCTCTTTTCTGTCGTAGCAAATAGAAGTTCCATGTTTTCGCCAAAGGATGACGCGTCTGCGTAATAGCTCCAACGCCAGCTGAACTCGGAGAACTTGTACTGGTCTTCTGGACTTTGCGTGCTGTTCGCCAGTTCATCCATAGATGATGAGATTCTGAAGATGGAACTAGTTGGCTCATTTCTCCCTACTCTATGCTTCGAGTAGATATCCCAGAGAAACTCCCTTGCCCAGGGTCGTCTGCAAGTTTTGACAACCGCCTCGTCGACAGTACTGCATTCTCTGCCCTTTTCAAGTGGAAGCATCGCCCATGTAGATGGGCTCTTGCCATTCTTGAGTTTCGAGATTGCGCCAGTGACGAGGCATAGTCTCGAGATGCAAGCAGATACGTTAGCTCGAGGCGTTGTCTTTAGTAGTTCTCCAAATACAGCTAATGACGCAACTGTAGGTATTGTAGCAAGTAATTGTGGTGGAACTGAACAATGGCCAATTTCTCCAAGGTCTGGGATGAGTGATTCTGACACGGCAACGTAACTGAGCTCTCTCGTCTGGTCAAAGTGAGGCGTCAGGTAGAATACTGACGTCGCAACTACATAAAACATTTCATCTGGGGAAGAAATATTAGACAGGTTTCGATCAGTATCGGTCCATAAAAGCTCGAGTTCGTTCAGCACGTCCCCTCTCACGCGGACCGAGTCTGAGATAGAGTTGCAGAGCGAGGCCGTGAGTCTACATGTATCGCCAGTGGTAGCACCAGTCTGAAGGAGTTGCTCAACATTCTCTTCGGTAATAATAAGTCCAATGAACTTGCTGCGGACAAATCTCGCATCTCGAAAAATGCCGGCGAAACTGTCGAACTCGCGAAGAGGGTCCTGAAACGATGGGCTTGCGCCAACCTCACTTGCTTCGGGACTGTTACAAGCCCATCTTTTGACATTTCCTGCCAAAGAAAATATATCGGCATCTCGTACTAAGCTCTGAGTATCGTGAGAAGCAAGCTTTAGTAAGCTGCAGGCGATGCCTTCGCGATAGATGTCCCGAGCCCAGTCCGCAATGTAGTCGACAATGAGAAGAAGTTGAAGTGCACTGTCCAATGAGTCGATGCCGCCGCTCCACAGACGAACTACGCGCTAGAAGGCAAGTTAACAAGACGATTTTAATTAATATAATCCATACTTACGTAAGATATCTTGCCATTCTGATCATGAATGTAGGCAGCAGACACCCTCCACTGTTCACCTTTATAAGACATGAACCAGACAAGAGGGCCAGCATCCCACTTGTCTTCTTCAACCGCTTGAGCTAATTGATGTTGTATGGATAATAGCTCTCTGATGGCAAAAGAAGTCTGGACCTGGGTGTCGGTGAAAGTGTCGCTGCCCTTCTCAGATTTGGCTTCAATAACAAGGAACGGAAAAATAAGAGGGTCTCCATCTTGTCGAAATGGGCTGGTTCTAACGCTTTCAGCTGCAAGAATTAATCGAGACAGTCTTTCGGTGACTTGAAGCCCGTAAACGCGATCGGGTCGATCTTCCCGCTTTGGTAGCTCTGCTCGCAGATCGTCGGAGTAGATAATTGCTTCTTCAGCCCTGTCGTCGAAGAGAGGGCTTATGCCTTGTTCTTGGCTGGAGGACTTTGTCAATATGGGTCAAAGGAATGGAGGTGGGACATACGTACATTTCGTGTGACAAGCCATTAGTATTACAGTTACAGGACTGACGCCTCTTCTGTCTAGCCTTGAGAGAATAGGCGTCATCCTCGTTTGACTGACTAGTCACAGCAACTTCTTGCTCAGAGCGCCAAAGACGGCCGCGACAATTGCGACTAACTAATCAGTATCTTAACTTGTAAGAAGAGACCTTGGTGAAGACTTACCATGCAATTTCTACCGAAAACCGAGCCATCACTTCCGACTCGAGCGACAAGCGCCAGCCACTCTCATTCTTCCGGCTCTCAATGCAGAGCTTCGCTTTCTCCGTAATCCGCTTCGCGCGTCGCTGCACTTGATATCTCCAGGGTGACTTTGTAAAATCTGCGGATATGCTCTCGCGGTATTGTGAGTAGTCGGTTCTACCAAGCTGCCGGATATGTTCAAATATCGTGTTGCAAGTGCTTGGCCATTGCGGGTTGGCGATTGAGTCAATTGGTCCATCAAAAATAATGTTGTATTTCTTCATCAGCTGCCGCTGGATCTCACGTTGATTCGGTAGCATTTTTGATATACAGAGAAAATTTTCGGCGTGAATTACATTCGTTTGTGAGTATGGAAGTGGCTTTACTAAGTATATTGCCTTGGCCTGAAAAGTGGCCGGCTGAGATGCATTGCCAGGGTGATGTTTCACTTGTCGCGCGCGTCGACGTGCATATGCAGTTGGGCCAACAGGGACAATGGGTAACGGTCAAAAGAGGTGCACGTCGTTCGACTGAAAGCCCAGTGGCCCATCCTTCAGTCTAAAAATACAAAGCCATTTTCTAAATGATGGAATGCCTGTCCTTCACCGTACGGCGACGCAGCGAGCGGTTTTCACCATTCCGATGCTTGCAAGAGAGTCTCAAGTAAATGTTTCGTCAATTCATTGCCATAAGGCGAGTCGCTATCTGATTTAATTGGCTGCCCGTTTCCACTTCCATGCTCTCGTTGCCTCGTACGTCATTCCACAGCCCCATCCGTTCATTTGTGGTCTTTTTGTGTGTCGCGTGACAGTCGTCAATTGATGCGCGACGCATTTAGGGAACGGGGGTGTAGTCAGAGTTGCGCATGTGAGACTTGCGGTTGGAGAAGAGGTAGTAGATGATCATTCCGACGACAGGGAAAAGGAAGACAACGAGACACCAGAGGATCTTGTGTGAGACGGGGCGGTTCGACTGGAGGACCTCGACTGTACATTTGTTAGCATGGCCTAAGCAGCGGGGAGCCATGGGAATACATACTCCAGACAAGGATATCGAGAACCAGAATGATGAAGCCGAGAATTCCACCACCAGTTCCATAGTGCCAGGGCTCAGCGCCAGTGACAGTGACCTCGTCAGCGATGGGAGCAGCGAAGGCAAGCGTAGCAAGCCAGAGCTGGAGGAAGGCGATGACAGCGTTGTTAAGCATTTTGACAAGAGCTTTTGTATTGTTATTTGGTGGAATTGATTGAGAAAGCGTTGATGCAGAAGAAGAGGGGAAAGGAAGAGGAGAGAAGCCTTTTTGAGGAATCAGGCTTACGACGAGACCAGGCACATGATGCATTCACATTTACGTCATTGATACCAGCGGCAGCCTAAAACGTCAGATTCAGAATCAGCCAATCAATCATCGATCATGTCATGAGATCGACGATCGACGATGCTTGTTTTGATTACTAACAAGCCTTATCTTATCTCAACATTCCAGTCATTATTCCTTCTCTTCGACATCAGTCTTTTCCAGAGCAACAGCCTGAGATGGCATTGCATCTTCACCATCAAAAATAACCGCCATCTGCTCCAACGTATGTCCTCGCGTCTCAGGGTATGTAAAGTAGACCACAAAGATGAAGATGAATAGAATCACAGCGAACACAATGTAATACCTCCATTGAATCGCATCGAGAGCAATCGCGTTGACAAAGCTGTTGAAGAAGATTGATGCGACGGTTGTGCACCAAGCCACCGTAAGACCGCGAGATCGGAGAGAGAATTGCCATATCTCGCAAGGGTAAGCGACAAGGAATGGCGTTCTAAATATGTTAGCCGTGACCATCTCGAGACACCAGTGAAACTTACAGTCCGACATCATATCCTGCAAAGAAGATAAACAGGAATGGCACAACAGCCAATCCAACTGATGAAGCGCCAGACTTGGCAAAAGATGCGCTGAGGGCAGTGACGATAACGAATGAGCAGAACATGACACTCGCTGAAGTCAAGAAAAGGAATCGTCGACCAAGGCGATCAACACTAACTGCTGCAGCAGTAGCCCAGAGAAGATTCCAGACATTGAGGCAAGCAGAAATAAGAGTCTGCTCTGTCGTAGTCTTAACACCCACCGAGGTCAGCACAAGAGGCAGATAGTACGAAACAACGCCATTGCCCGCCCACTGAGCGACAAAACCAAGCGTGACCGAAATAAACAATCGATGTCGGTTTCCCTTGGTCTTGAACATGTCGAGATAAGACGCGCTATTGGCAGCATCCTTCTCCGCCGTGATAGCAGCCTCAATCTCCATCATCTGCGTGCTCACGATCGGATCATCCCTGTTCCCTCCAGCATGATACTTCGCAATGACATCCGTCGCCTCTTCCAATCGGCCAACACTGACATACCATCTCGGACTCTCCGGTGCCATCAGGAAACCCGGCAGTGCACAGAGCGGTAGAAAGATCTGTAGCAGGACAGGAATGCGCCAGGACCAGTCATTGGGAATAACGCGACAGGCAAAAGTCACCCATCCACAGATCGTACCGCCGACATACCACCCACACATAAACAGCGCGCTGGCAATAGCTCTATGCGAAGGATACGCGATCTCGTTGATAAGAACAGGCGCAGAGTTGCCTAAAAAGCCAGCAGCGAAACCGATAAACAGTCGAGCGTATGTAAAGGCTTTCTCGTTGGGTGCACCAGCTTGCATTCCGACGCCGATTATGAGGAAGAAGTAGCCCGCGTAGAGACCGGGCTTGCGGCCGTAGCGGTTGGAGCACCACGCTGCGAGGGGCGTGCTGAGGCCGTTGCCGAGCCAGTAGATTGCCGTCATCCAGCCGAGATATGCGCCGGTCGGGTGGTGCATGAATTTGTTCCAGGTGTTGAGGGCGAGGATGGAGCCCATGAGACCGCCGTCGTAGCCGTTTGCTGAGGCTGTGGAAGAGGTTAGGGATAGACATGGTAATGGAGGGGGTTTGTTAAGGAGATGTGTGGAGAGGACTTACAGAATAGAACAAGAGATAGAATGATGGAGTTGAGTTTGATCAAGTGGCTCGTCTTCCACCATGGTTGATGGGATGGCCCATGGCCAACCGCAGTGACGGCGCCCATTGTGGCTGCAGAGACTTGTGTATAGCTCTGATTGTTGGAAGAGAAGAATGAAGAAAAATAGAGTATTAATCTCAAGAGATACTTGAAGACTGTTGTCAGAGGCCTGTGTCGATCATTGATGGTATGCTGGGGACATATGCAAGTCTATATACTCCTCCCATACACGCCTTTGACAAACGAAAAAAAAACCCACCAAAATACTCCATACCATTTAAAGTGTCACATGGCACACTAAGCTCTGTCACAACCCCAGAGTAAATGCTGCCCATGGGGAATCAGACGTTTTCGCGTCTCCCCATACCGCTAGAAAATTACGAATTGCGGAGATTTGCTGGTGGGGATTTCACGTAACGAATTTGGAGAAGCGTGCCATGAGGCGGAGAATTGGGATTTAGCTTGATATGTATTTCTCCGCCCCCTGTAAAGAAACACGGCAGATGATTTCGGGGAGAAATAGTCGACGCACCATGCAAGAAATTATTTGCAATGTGGATATCTTGCATAATAGAGGTGCCGTGATTATCAGTGCAGTCTTGGATAGAATGTGGACTGGCTGTGCATCTGGCGGAGATTTAACGTCTCATGATGGAGCACGAGGATTGCAATGCTGAGTCGCCATCATGCTCATGAACTATATAGCTCACTCTCATTTTTGGTTAGTAAATCGCATTTCCACTGAAGCTAGAGTCCCTTACCTTGGCAATCTTCAATCACATCATCATTTATCACCTGCTAGCAATTGAGATGAGGTATCCCAGAATGGATGTCGAGGCCCTCATACAGCAACTGACCCTTGAGGAAAAGGTCCAGCTCACAGCCGGTAAGCCATTAACTCATTTCTTATCAAGCTTATTGCTAACAGCATTCGAAGGAGTCGGATGGTGGCACACAGCAGCAATTGAGCGCCTCTCAATACCCCCAATCCGCCTCTCGGATGGCCCCAACGGCGTGCGAGGAACTCACTTCTTCGACAGCACCCCATCATCATGTCTCCCCTGCGGCACCGCCCTCGGCGCAACATGGAACACTGACCTAATCCACCGTCTGGGGCAATTACTCTCAGACGAAGCTCACGCCAAAGGTGCCCATGTCCTTCTTGGCCCAACTGTCAATATTCAGAGAGGACCATTAGGCGGAAGAGGCTTTGAGTCGTTTTCCGAAGACCCTATTCTCTCGGGTGTCTTGGCGGGGCACTATGTACGCGGTGTGCAGAGGAATGGTGTTTCTGCTACGATGAAGCACTTTGCTTGTAATGATATGGAGAGTGCGAGAATGGCTGTTGATGTGCAAGTTACGGAGCGGGCGCTGAGGGAGGTGTATCTTCTTCCGTTTATGATTGCTGTTGAGATGGCCAGTCCAAGGGTCTTCATGACGGCGTACAACAAAGTCAACGGTACACACGCGCCAGATAATTATCACTTGCTGCAAGATATCCTGCGCGACGAGTGGAAATGGGATGGATTAGTCGTCAGCGACTGGTTCGGCACGTACAGTACAACTGAGGCTATCAACGCGGGACAGGATCTCGAAATGCCAGGTCCTACCAGATGGCGCGGTGAGACTTTGGTTCATGCTGTCACATCGAATAAGATCAAAAGATCGACGTTGGACGAGCGTGTACGGAATGTTTTGAAGTTGGTCAAGCATTCGGTCGAGAACACGAGCATTCCACCAAATGCGCCGGAGACTCAACTTCAGAGCGTCGACAACACTCGCCTTCTTCGAGAAGCTGCTGCCGAGTCGGTCGTATTGCTCAAGAATGACATGGGAGTTTTACCTCTGGATCCCGCGAAGAAGGTGGCGGTAATTGGACCTAATGCCGACATCAGCACTTATTGTGGCGGTGGAAGCGCAAGTCTTCGAGCGTACCATACTGTGTCTCCACTGGAAGGCATCAAGGGTATTGCTAAAGACGTCTCTTTCTCGAAGGGACTTTATGGCCATCGATCACTGCCACAAATAGGCAAGCTGCTGAAGACAGTTGATGAACACCGTCAAGGATTCACTTTACGCATCTACAATGATGCGCCTCCCAGTTCGGGGCCAGATACACGAAAAGTCCTCGAAACGAGGATCTTGGATGACTCGAATATCTGGTTCGTGGACTATGAGCACCCAGCGCTGGGGCAGATTTGGTATGCTGAGATGGAGGGAATCTTGACCCCGGAGAAGTCTGGAGAATGGGACTTTGGACTCTGTGTCCACGGTACTGGCGAGCTCTTCATCGATGGCGAGTTGGTAGTCTCAAATGTCATTGACCAACAGCCAGGCAGTTCGTTCCTTGGCTGCGGTACCGTGGAGAAAACAGGCAGAAAGGTGCTTGACGGTGGCAAAAGCTACAACGTCGTCGTGCGGTGGGGCTGCGACAAGACGTCTGATCTCAAGGTCTCGGGAGTCGTTGACTTTGGCCAAGGCGGTATGCGTCTCGGAGGTTGTCCCAGACTTGAGCCGCGACAGGCACTCCAAGACGCTGTTGAGTTGGCCAAGAGCGTTGATCAAGTCGTTCTTTGCGTTGGGACGAGCGGGGAGTGGGAGAGCGAAGGCCAAGATCGCGCAAATATGTCGCTACCGCCTGGCAGCGATGATCTGATCTCCGCAGTGCTACAAGCGAATCCCAATACGGTGGTACTCATCCAGAGTGGCACGCCCGTCTCGATGCCGTGGATGGATCAAGCTAGTACCATTGCGCAAGCGTGGTTTGGCGGCAACGAGGCCGGTAATGGCATCGCTGATGTGCTGTTCGGTGCTGTGAACCCTGTAAGTCAAGCCCAGTCATGCCAAAGTGCTTTGCTAACAGTTCTAGTCCGGCAGACTACCAATCACGATGCCCCGACGCGTGTCAGACAATCCCAGCGCCTTGAGCTTCCGGTCAGAGGGCGGTCGGGTTCTGTACAGTGAAGACGTGCATGTCGGCTATCGCTGGTATGACACGCTTGACATTGAGCCCTTATTCCCTTTTGGACATGGACTGTCTTATACGACGTTTGAGCTTTCTGACTTGCACATCGAAGAGCACGATGTCTCCGATGGTAACAAGCTGGCAGTAAGCGTCAATGTGACAAACACTGGCTCGCGTTCCGGCGCTGCTGTTGTGCAAGTCTACGTCAAACCGCCTCACCCAACACCGCTCACCGCATCTGCTCTCGATACAGTCACGAGATCTAGCAAAGAGCTCAAGGGTTTTGCCAAGGTTAATCTGGATGCAGGAGCAAGTGGCAGGGCCGAGGTTGAGCTGGATATTCTACGCGCGACGAGTTATTGGAGTGAGAGGGAGGATTGTTGGTGCAGTGATGCAGGAGATTATACTGTTATGGTGGGTACAAGTAGTAGTAGATGTGAGTTTCTGGAGAAGACATTTACGGTCCAGAAGGCGACGACGTGGCGGGGACTTAGGTCATGAACAAAATCAACTACCCTACATCTTACGAAATACTATTGTTAATTCTATTACCTGTCAATAATTGATCTGATAAAGTAAGAAATAACTTAGACATTTCACTTTTATCCAACTCTTGCTATCCTTAGCTCAAATCTTGTTTCGTAGTATTTGCTGAGGGATGTGACGCATAAATGTTACATTTAGCCCGTCCCCGTTAAGTGAGCCATATGATTAAACATCACGGCCAAGTGAATTATGGCTTCACAGCATATACACAACCCAGAACGTAGCGGAGTATTACAACAAGTCAAACTTTGATAGATTCTCAATAGTTCGTACTTAGACAAGCCGAATTAATGCAGGTCGATTAATCTGATCGGAAGGCATCATCCTTTTCGCCGAATATGGTGAGATTCTCCGCCGATTTGGGCCCAGAATCGCGGCTCCGACCAAAACGAACTAACAAAAAAAGTCCAAGCGGCACATGACACCCACTAGCCATTTCAGCGGGTCATAATTAACTCCGCAGTCGGTATTCTCCGCCTCGTCAACCCCAGAAAATTGACCCGACTGATCGGTTACCTATCATGGAAACGACAGACGCAGACCCCAGCACGTCACTGCTGTCGACCGACAACGAAGCTGATGAGTCTGTCACAGCTCGCGGAGAAAAGGCGAGACAATTGAGCACCAGGGCCTGTGATGCGTGTCGTGCTCGGCGGAGGAAGTGCGTGTTTCCGAGGGATGGCGCAGGGACAGCGTCGCATTGCGTTGGATGCTCAAGGTTGCATATTCAGTGTAGCTTTGACATACCTACGAGGCCTAGAGGTCCAAAGAGGAGAAGGTAGCCTAAGCGAAGCCTTTGAAGCGTCATATGAAAGCTGGCTAACAACTATCAGGACGACTCAACCACCTGCTGTCATCTCTCCAGAACTACACGTCGAGAGCCCAACCCATTATGAAGAAGATACGCTCCATGCAGAGGTACCGACGCCTCTTGGAAATTCTCATCTGACTTTGGCATTTGGGTCATCACCGAATGCAGCACCACCAAGCCGCCCGCCCGTACAAAGCCATGTCGCTCACTTCAACCAGCCTCAGAATGTCGAGCTGTTCGAGCATCAGTTTCAGACGGATGAAATATGCCCCCGGAGCTTGTTCATGACCATCATGGCTGATTACATCGACCATATATACCCACTCGTCCCTGTTGTTCACCTTCCCACGTTCCGCGCCGACTTGGCGACGAATAAGGACATCACGGACCTCGACACTCTGCTGCTATTCGTATCAATAGCTTCGTTGACTGTCGGCTTGCTGCCGTCAAAGTTTGACAGTTACCACGCTCTGGCAGCTCGATTTGGCACTCGCACAGCTACGATCAGCCACTGCTCTCAGATGTGCATCCGTCTTCGGCCCGCGGATTACTGGGATCACATCAGCCATCGAAAGTGGGCTACAGCATATTGTCTCTCGATCGGGGCGTTTCAGGTTGGCCAGATCAACCAAAGCCGTATGTTTGAAGCAGAGTCGATGCAGCTTGCGCGACTATTAGGCATGCATCTTGTGTCTGAGTACGAGGGCTTGAATCCCATCGAGACTCAACTACGAAAAAAGTCTTTTTGGCTACAGCTCTACACTTTCGCGTAAGTTTACCGCTGCCGACTACTGGTCTTGACTGACAAACATGCAGACACTCTAAGATCCAACCGGGCAGATCCAATTACTTGACATATCTCGACAACTATACCATCCGAGATGTTAATTTCGCTGCATTGGAGCCTCTCAACATCGTTGACGAGAACATCACCGAGACAGGAATTGTCGGCCAGCTTCCATCAACACCGTCCGTAGGGCTACCAAACAACACCGACTCAGCAGACGATGCGCCGTTTCACTCCACTACAGTGTTCATCATGGCATCTCGCACATATCTTTTGAGTATGCGAGAGTCCATGGTCAACGATGGTTGCAACTGCGGGTTTGGTAAGTCGCCAGAAGAGCGTCTGTCTAAACTAAGAGACCTTCTTGATCAGCTGCGGTATATACTTGATGGCTTGCCGACGCATATGCGTCAATGGGGACCGGGTGATGACTATCAACCCTTTGACAGCAGTGATCGGAGGCAAGGTGTTTTTACTGAGGCCCATATCCAGCATTTGCAGAACGAAAGCACCAGAGCCAATTTGCATGTCAGCCACTTATGGCTCCAGAACTTTCTCCTTGATAAGATGGACGTCGCTTTGCAGGAGATGAAAGATCGAGAGGGTGATGATTCGTATATTACAACGCAGCTGAAGCAAAACTGGAGAGATCGCGAAGACGTAGCCCGCCAACTACTCCACATTCTCCATAGCATTCCGCACGCTTACCTGGAGCCCAATGGTCTATATCTTGTAAGTATCATCTCAACTTCTCGTCAGCAAGTACTAAAGGCGATGCTAGATCTACAAAGTCCGCAGTATTGCCAGTTCCCTACTCAACTGTCCATTTGAGATGGACAGACAACTCTCCCGTCGGGTGTCGGAGTACATCCAGGAATTTACAAAAGTGCTGTCATACCTCGATCGAAGCGAGATTGTGAATACCGACGGCTTGAGGAGTTGGATAGACGAGGGTCAGCATATGAATCATGACACCTAGGATATGGCGATCCCCTCCCGGTATTTCGTGGATTGATCTCTCAAAAACGTTAATACAGTGCTTGCACAATGGATGCTTCTATTGTCATGGTTGATTTAGGTAATGATAGGCACGGCGATCCGGGAAGAAGTCTAATTACCTTGCACTCAAGGGACTGAACTTTTCTTGTCTAGAGGCATAATAAATTATCCTAATCTTTCGTCAACCTTCTGATAACTTAACGGAGAGGCGTTGAGCTTTCTTTGCCTCTCCAAGTATCGTCAGTTGCACCTGTGTCGATCAGAGGCAGGGTAAGAAACTTTGATAACAAAAAAGGATTCATTCTGATATACTACAGGATATGAAGTTCATCTTGTCGTGGAAAGACGGATTTCCAGACACGAGAATTGGATGTAGCCGAGTAAATCCACCCGAAATGGACAACTTGTTGGTTGTGTTTAACACAACTAACAGCGGCCAAACTTGGCCCGCTTGGGCGATACGCTTTCTGAAAGTGGAAATAGCTGAAGTATTTAAAGTTCAACCCCCACGAATCATGGCGCGCGCCTAAAATCCAATTTAGCAACATGTTCATAATGTCGGCGCTTGCTGCGACGGTTAGGTTTCTTAAGGGGTAAATGAGATCATGTTTTATCTGGGCGGCAAACACTATCTGAAGAAAGTCTGTCAATGTTGGAGATAGCGCTTGCGGCTCGCCTTCGTCAATAAAATAGATACTTAGCCCACTACTTCAAGGCCGAAGCATCAACCTTGCAGCATACCTTTCTATCCCAACGATGTTTATTCAAAACTCTCCCAATCGTTTTATAACTATTTAATTTCTACTTCTACTTTATATATATCCACCCACAACCACTCTATCCCTTCAATACTAGTAATTTTCAATATTTATCCTCATTTCTTCAACACCACCCATAATGAGTGTCGTGCCATCCACTGGCCTACTTCGAAAACTTTACAGGGAAGCTGCTCAAGACATAGAGTACCAGTCCTCCACATTCTGGCAGGTTTGGTGGCAGCGAGCATTCCATGAAGACGAATACATGATCACGTGTGAGGTGCCTCCTGACGAGTCCCGCAGAAGGGTCGATGCGGTGGTGAAGAGATATGATGAGATGCATGATACTTTGTCGGCTGTGCTCTGCATTCAGTTTAAGCGTCCATCCTGTAGCGTCAGGCAAGTCGAGTGTGAAGCGCTGGATGTCGCCAAACGGTACATCAGAACAAATGATCTGGAATATGTATACGTTATGACAACAGTTGGCGTTTCCTTCTGCTGCTGGACTGTTCACCGATTTGACCTTCTATCGCTCGTGCCATTCAACGGTGGTCCCGCCGATGCAGCCTGTTCTCGATATATCGATGCGGACTCTTATGAGGCCGAAACGCTCGCGAGATTTGTGGAAACCGTCAAAGCCTGTCCTCCCCTTCGCCATGCGCCTATTCCTCCGAGTCAACCTCTCCCCCAATGTGGGTATCACCAGACCGGATACAGCCAAGCTGGCTATGGGGGATATCTGGATGTGCAGCAAGGATATCAAGCTTCTACATGGCAAGGGGGATATACAAGGGGAACCTATAGTGAGGCCAGTACTTCAGGATCGTCATACTACTCGCAGAGTCCAGCCTCATCTGTTGCGGAATATGGGCAGACGTCTTCTGTCAGTGACCAGTTCGTCAAAGTTCATGTCAGTCGGGTTGCTCATTTAAGAAGATCAACTGAATACTTCTTCAGTGACATCAATGGCAGCCAGAAGAGAACTACCAAAGATGACTGGAGGGAAGTTACATACAAAGGAAAGGTGGCATGGATCAGTTCTCGTCGAGGCGTCACCTACTACACCCGGGACAGGATCGGATAATGTTATTGTAAAGTACTCGCGTTTGCCTGATATAGTTCTTATTTCAAAATCACGTTTTCAAGTTGGTAAACTGTCCTGCAGTAGATGTGTAGCGCACTATGGAATGACGAAGAGACGACCACCATTCAAGAGTCCCATGTCGAGAAACTCGCATCCAAGCCATGCCTCTATAGTCTTCTGGTAAAGAGGTGGCTATGTCTGCGACATAGAGGTATGAAGATGTGGTTCTCAAGCTACCAATATACAGGTCCGTTGTATACTCTACTCGCACCTTTTTGAGGTCCTTATCAAAGCGGAATTGGCCCAGGCATTCCCTATGACCATTATCATATTGCAGCAAAATTCCGGTGATTGGTCGATGATCTAATGCTGTATCTCTGCAGAGAGTCATATCCACAATCCCTTCCATACTGCATGATGATACGAACCATGACTCAGTGTTCTGGGTCCAGAAGTAGGGAGGGTTTGGTATAAGTGAGGGGGGAAAAGGACGCTGGACGGGCGGTACAAGTCCATCAGATGCAAGATATCTGAGCGATTTCGGGTGCACCGACGTTGAATCGTTGAACCATATCTGCGTGCCATTAGGCACAGGCGTTATAATCTTATCGAGCACTAGGCAGGATTCCGGTGGGCCGCTTGTGCCAAAGAGGGTGCTTCTGCCTTTATTCGTAATGAACTATCGCATCAATGTTAGCACAAATACAATCACGTGTCATAAAGCAATGGATGTTGTCTTACCACTAGACAGGCCGAGATCCTATTGCCAGCGGCTAGTGCATATCTTCGACATATCTCAGTCACGAATTCTCCATCGTCAAGTGGCATATAGATAAAGAAGCCGCGCGGATAAGCGGCGTCCATGTCTGTATAAAAGCGAGTACTATCATTCTCATGAGAATGAATCATTGCAACGGAACTTCCGCCAGTCACTGCCGTGTATCCGGTTATACCGTTAGCATTGCAATTGAAGAAAGTCATCCGAAGTCTCTCAGGAAAGGTATTGACTTGGTCCAGCGTTGTGATATCAATGACATGGGTTGGATGTTCAGAGTTCGCCCAGCCAACGTGGCTGTTGGTATCATCTGGTAACATCTCATTGGAAACAAGAATATCTCTCAATTTAAGACCCTAGACTCAGGTTAACATGATGCTTGACACACACAGGTGAACCCTACGTCGGACTTAATTGTGATGTTTTTAGTACCACGCGGAGTAGAGATATCTCTCCACCACGACCTCACGATTGGTGTAGGTCCTGCTAATGAGGCATCTGCAGGGCAGAATTTTACACAGCGGATCCCACGATGATCTTCAGCGATCCATATCTTGCCAACAGGTTCTCCCTGTTTACTGAGTAACCTTGGGTGATCTTCGTTACCAAACTCTGATAACGTGTTGCCGATACTCTTCACATAGCGTACGCCATCGACAGCAGTGTAACTAATGTACACATCTTGTGTAAGGCCAACCGCCATATCAGAAACATTAACCCCAAGCGACTGCTCTTCTGCCGTGATGACAGCACATTCACGAACAAGAAGTCCAGCTATGGCCATCAACGTCTCAGCCGGAAGTCTGATTTGAAGTTCGTCCCTCAACTGAGGAGCCAGAAGGCGCTTAATGCGATGAGAGCGCCTCTGCATCTCGTATGCGGGGGGCTCAAAAGCGTAGTCTCCAGCAGCGACCAGTGCCTCCGAGATGTCGTAGAGCCTAAAGCAAAAACAGTCGTTGTGAAAGAAAGGTACGCGACGTCCCTGTGCCATGCATCGAGGACTGGCACAAGTGTGCAAATTGATCCATTCATAACTGTCATGTATAGTGTCGGCCATACGGAGATTAAACTCCATAGAGAATCGTTGACCCCCAATGTCTATCTTCGCGTGAGCTATTCACTGCCAATATTACATAGATCGGATCAACAAACGTGCTATGGCCAAGACGCCTTCTTCCAACTCGAACTGGCAGAGACGACATCTCGTATCCGCCATGCAAAAGTATGGCGCTTCATCAGGTGACTCCATAGCTCGCAGGAGCGGAAATGCAGCGGTAATAAGGTGAAAGGACTAGTGACAAACCAACTGAGGTACAAGACGGGAAATCGTGCCTTTGGTTGTCTACTGTTCTAGTTCCCGTTGACAAGTTTCTAAAGCATAACGAATTATCTAGACAAGAGATACGTCTCTAGATTCGAAAATCATAAGAATAACTCCAAACTAACCCTGGTTGGATGATTGGGTTTGTATTTGAGGCAGAGTAGGCCAATCACTAATGAGCTTAGCCGCTCAGCAAGACGGGCGCTAAAGGTGGCCGCAGGTTGGTTGGACAGCATTGGCTTTCATCAAATAAGGGCTCTCAGCATGCGGTTTAATGCAAGATGAGAAACAGCTGCCTACTGGGACGGCAAGGCAGACACCGCCAGCTTGAAATGAGCCCCTTCCCAGGCCGAGAGCTGGCCATGACCCTTATTAGCCTTACAATTCTTTTGCAAGATTTGCAGAAAGCTTGGACTGTTTTTTATCCTCCATCTCAATAAAACATTCTGCACCATGGACCTTTCCCACCGATCAGACGTTGATCAAGACGGCGGGAATCACCCACCTGGAATCACACAAAAACCTGGGTTGGACACGACGAGTGACGGCCAATACATCGCTGCCAGCGAACCTCCAGCTCAGAAGCGCCGTTCTGACGAACCCGATCAACGTATCAAGAAGCAGCATCCAGAGAGACGCTCTGACCGTAAGGCTGGCAGGAATGAGAGAGATGGCGAAGTTGGTGGCAGTGGCAAGGCCGACGGCCCAAGATACCCCCAGCGCAGCGGTCCCCCCGCCAAGAAGTTCTCGTGTCCCTTTCACAAGTATGATCCAGTTCGGTATACGGATTGTATAGGTGCTCAGCTTTTTCGCATATCAGATGTCATGCAGCATATTAAAAAGAGTCACATGCTGCAAGACATTATTTTCAAGTCAGACGGCACTATTTCACCAGAAAAGACATGTGTTTATTGCAAATCATGCCGCCACGAGTTTCATGGTCTAGGAGCTGGGGGGAGGCTCTACAATCATAAGAAGACCTGCCAAGCTGGCAATCAACCAGCAACTATTGAGCAAGCGGGGGTCCTACTGCCTCAGGAAGTTCGTGAACTCATGTTGGCACTGCAGACACGCAACGACGAGGTTGCAAAGTGGAACTTTATATGGGCAAATTGTTTTCCTCTGACCGCCACCCCGCCACCATATGCCGAAAATGTCGTTTCCCGACCAAGGGCGCACCTAATACTTCTAGATCTCCTCGTATCCTATCATACCAATGATTGGTCGTCCGCAAAGAATAGGCAGTCCTGGATTGATAAAGCTTTGAGTGAAATCTACAGTGGCTCGCCTTTTGATGATACCGAACCTCAAGTCAACGACGAGAACACTCTTCGTTCTACTATCCGTTTCAATCCTTCGCCCCACGAGGAAAGCACATCTGAACCCCCGGGCGTTATTTCCCCCAGTGTTCGCGTTCCTATTGACGACTACTTCGACATAGGATCACTCAGAGGGACTAGTACTCCCAACAACTTTTCTAATGATTCGCGATACGGGAAAAACGCACTTACTGTCCCGGATTCTATCTTCAATATTGTTCCCAAGTCTTCTGTCGACCGGCACAACATCGACCAACGGAGTAATCCGCTCAAGACTGCAATCGTTAATATTGACCATCCCAATGTCCATATCCTTTTGAAGAACTCCTTCGATAAGGTTGCTATTGGTGAATATGCATGGCTCTTGGAGTTGAAAGCTTTAGGAATTTCGATGGATGAAATCGCCGACGAACTACTGGAGAGGGCCCAGTACGGGCCTTGGATATATTCCAAGTTCAATGTGCGCGATGTTGAGACATACCATCAGGACTTTCACATCGCTGGGTGTCTCCACAGTGACAAGGAGGACGAGTCAATGCCGACAGTGCCATCACACCCAACCCAGGCTCGAACAAGTACCGAGGCTGGCTCCGAGAACTCATTTCGGGAGGCCATTCAGTATTTGTGTGGCATTGGGGGGGTCAGCCCAGTGCCTGATGGATCGCCTAGCCTCCAGTTTGGGTCTGTCGTTTTCGAAGACTCTCACTCGACTGCAATCATCTCATTAGTAAATGGCCACTCAGCCCAAGTTGTTACAGGGGTTTTGCAGCACCTACATAAGGCCATCGGCACACTTCAGCAGGTCGGTGGATGTTGCGACTCCTTCACCTTTCTAGCAAGACAAGAATCCGTGGTCGACCTAATACGAATGATACCTGAGAGCACGTCAAGACTGGAACATCTCAAGTCGCTGGCAAACCCGAATGCGAGTCTTGTGGGTATGAATCCACAGTTACTGGACTCCCTAACTGCCCAATTTCTTTCTCTCGCCTTCGCTCTTTATGCGCAAGGTCATTGCGAGCCATTTGAGCCTTTCTTTCTCGACACCCCTTTGAAGCGCATGCTACTAATAGGAAACCAGACTTGGGAGCCACTCTTTACTGGGCCGTGCATACTTGCGTCCGCCGTAGAGTTGAGCTGCTTTGGTGAGATGGTTCAGCGCCGAGTCTTTGCCTTCCAGTACTTTGAGGCTTTCGACAGGTCGAAAGTGTTCTCAGATTCAGACAAGAAGTTCGACTTGAAGGCTTTCCCTGAAGATTTGCTCGATACCTGGGGCCCTGGAGATTTCATCATCCACAAAGATGACCCAGAATACCTCCACGCAATCTCAATTGGCGGTGGCCTGATTACCTCCAACTCGACAGCACCAGAAAGTCACCACTTGCCTGTTCTACACTGGAGCCCAGCATCAGAGGGTAACATAAACTTCCCTTCGACTTTCCCTCGCCATCTAAAAATGGTCATCGGGTCAAGAGTCTCGATTAACCAGGCCTGCAGGGTGACCCCCGAGGAACATGTTCAGATGGCCATTCCTTGGTTGAAGGAGCTGGGGACATTCCCAAGCTACTGGGAAGTGTCTGAGAGGCAGCTGGGACTTGGCTTCCAGGGCGGACAAAGCGCGGTGGGAATAGTGAACTTCGCCCAGACGTGGGTGAAGAGACTGGGCCAAACTAAGAAGTCAAACATTCTCGCCAAGAGATCTCTTTCCATTGCCGATCTAGAGGGGCCGTTCGCTGTCCAGGTCAGCTTCTGTACTGGCATCGCACGAAGGGTGCGGCTGCGAGAGCTCCTCGCCGATGTCCTACCTGCCTACGTAGCAGACCTTGCCACCCAGCCTTGCTACTGGGAGAGACTTCAAGGCTGGAACATCTTGGATATATTGAAACATGATGACTTTAGAACACACTATCAACGGCTAGACCGTGAACTGCAAGCAGAGTTCGAGACTCTCGCTATCGCCGTCCTGTTTCTATTGCAAGACACGGGTGTAGACAGGAAGGGTGAGAACTTCGTTGTAGGTTGCATTCCCCAAGGGTTAGCACTCCAATGCTTCAAAATCCCCATCGAAAAGGAAAGCTTCTGGGCCCGAATACTCGCCGACTCTGAGGACGTAGCGACCTTCGCTTACGTGGCGACAAGGTGCTTCGAAACGGACCGGGTTAGGTGCCGAGGTCCAACAGAGCCATGGGTGAATACAACAGCCCTCTTCTCGACAGCTGTATCACTGTGTCAAGACCGCCTAGTCACGCAGGGTATACAAGTACAACAGACAACTTGGAGTTTGAAGGATTCAGAGGCGTATCTCATCGGGCGATCCGATTCCCCATTGCTTGTTAGAGTCTTTCGACCGAGCATCCTGGAAGAACCAAGATTACTGGTGTCGATGAGCAGGATTATAGCTCCGTTTTTGAGAAGGTGGAGCAGGAAGCAAGGATATAAAAAGCCGTGGAGGTTGCGAGAGAGCAGAGCTATCGATCATCAGCATCAGATGGCCGAGAGTGTTGTTGTGACCTCAGACTTTGAGACTTCATAATAGTTGAATGACATGATACAATTGTTTCTCATGATTTCGTTTAATCTTTTTTGTAACTTAGTATAACTATACGAGGGCAAAATGCAGGGATGGAAATAGAACGGTAATAAACAACAGCCTAAAGACGTGCAAGTTGATAGAGCCATGATAAGAGGAGAGAGAATGGCGGTCAATTTCTTATATCCTGATTATACTGAACTTATGTGAGAAGTCACTGGAAGGATTAATATCCCGTCGAACTCGGGAAACTTACCTGTCAATTGGAAATGTTAGATGGAGATTTCTATACGGTCGATGATAATACGCGTAGCTTAACCTTATGCTATCTGCCGAGCCGACCGATCTCGTGGTCACGTGTGAGTCTGGTGATGCCCCTCCCTTGCCTCAAGCATCCGATCAATTATATCATCACCGTCATAAAATAACCCCATCTCATCCCATAGCATATTATTTCTTACATATAGGTCATATACAGCTGCAAGCCACATCTAATTCCAACCTGAAAAACCGTTTCATCCTCAATTTATAGCCAAAACACCAATTTCTACTTTCCCCGCCTCAGATCAAACCCAAAAAAAGCAAAAAGCAAAAAAGCACACCACAACGCGTCATGCCATTACCAGAACCACGCGACCTCTCTTCCCGAGTTTGCGAGCTGGAAACTTGTAGCGAGGCAGATAAAGATCTTCTGAAGCGCTGCTCGAGCTGCAAGGCCGCGTACTACTGCGGAGCATCCCACCAAATAGCTGATCGAAGCCGTCACAAAAATGGCTGCACCATCATCAAAAAAGCACGCAAGGCGGTAGAGAAGGAGGAGCAGGAGCTCCGCGACCATCCTGGTGATATGTTCACTCCTCCGAATATCTTTGAGAACGGCGTTGGGCATTTTTGGGGTATTCATGAGACGCGTGCATATATGCGTGCACGATACCATATGGTCGACGTGCTGCTTCAGGTTTTTGGCACGCCAGGTGGTAAGATTGACGCGGTGCAAGAGGCGTTGGATAATCTTCTTGACATGCTTCGTCTTTGTCGGGGCGATAACATGGGTGTGAGGGATCTTGTGCCACATTTGTACATCCGGCTCAACAGGGATCAGGAAGCCTACGATTTCGTCAAGTGGTACGCTACCACCGGCTCAGAGTCCAAGTACGATTGGGGCGACATGGATCAGCCATACCTCGATATCAGGGATGCGGATGTTTTGGAGGAACCGTTGGAGACTTGGTCGAACGGGAAATATCTCAGCTTAGGCCATGTCGCAGCTGTGATGCTCATCAAAGTGAGAATCCTGCTTGTCTTGCAGTCTGCTCAGAACACCGCCCGGGCTTTTAACGGTACTATCCCACCAGAGATCGTGGGACTCATTCGCAGTGAGCTCATTGGCAGTGCTGTGGCGTCACGTCCCGATATCCTCATGGGTAGCACAGATCATCTGTCTAAGCTTATCAAGAAGGTTAAGAATCAGATTATTAAGCTTTACAGATCTGTGAATGAGTATAACCCTCACTTCTGGCGTTTGATGTTGAGCTGTCCGGTGTCGGCCGCTTCACAGCGACCAGGGATGTACTCGCATGAAACAAAGGAGGAAGCCTGCTTAATGATTGGGTACTGTCTTGCTTCTTGGGTTGAGACACCTGGAGCCTTCCAGTTAATGAAGGATTTGAGTGAGACTGTTTAGAAGATAGGATGTTTGGTTCTATGGATTATGTTAAGGCTATCAGGCTGTACAATATCGTTGCATTATACTACTAAACTAGAAAACAGATTGTATTAGCATTTGTTGAATGGATAGGAAAAAACTCTGCTCCATAGTCAGCACTTTACCAACATCGTGGTCTCATCATATGAGATCAGCCCATGGGTCTTGAAAGACCCATCTTTATCTCCACATATAAAGATCACAAACTTCCGTGCATCTCACTTATGACTGATAGTTGAGACAGTAATACTACGTTAAGAGGACCGACTAAACCCCTCGATCATAAGGCCCGAAACAAATAAGGTAAACTTAGGTAAACTTAGAAAAGTCTATGTAAATTTAGGTAAATTTAGGTAACCTTAGGAGACCCTTAGATAAGTTATTTCCGTTATCAATGTAGGGTGGCCTTTTGCTCCTTCCGCGATTAAAGGTCAGATCACAGAACTTGAAAAGCATCATAGCTATCTGCATTAAGTGTTCTCTCGGCGCTGGCTTAAGCTCAAATAATCTTGGCGTTTCTGCCGTCCATCAGAAATAATGAAAGACATAGGTATGTTGCTATATCGGAGCTGGCGCATCAGGCGATCATCTTCAACCATATTCCATAACTGAATACTGACCGAGATAGGTACTGCAGCCGCAGCCGCATTCAAATCTGAAGAGTGCTTCGAGACAATCAGGGTCTTTGAGAGGAGGGAAGCTCCTGGCGGAACATGGTTTGCTAAAGCCCTAACCATACTGGGACCTCCTAAGTGCTAATAGTGAGTTACCAGAAGTGAGAGGACTAAGCGAATGCATCTCGAAATATCCAGGCCGTGTCATGCACTCAAAGTGCTATCGCTAACCTCATTCATTCAAAAGCAAGAAGATACTGATCGTTGGCAATGCTCTATCTGGTCAAGATATAGCTAAAGAACTCCCCAAAGTGGCTCGACTACCAGTATATGTCTCAAGGCGACATAAGTCCATCTGGGAGGGACCAGAGCCTAAGCCAGGCACTAAATGGAGACCTGTCATCAAAGAATATGTGGCTACAACAGGTCATATTATATTTGAAGACGATTCATCCCTCAACGGTGTTGGTCACGTCATTTACTGCACTGGTTAGAAGCTATCGTTTCCATTCTGGAACACTCAGGCCAACAGAGAACATCTTTATGATTAAAGCAAAGCCGAACTCATCTTTGCTAAATCTATACTAAATAGTGAGAAAATTTAGATGGGCTTAGGACAGCCTTAGCATAAGCTCAGATTTGGTTCCTAAACTAGAGAATATTTCCCCAGGATTGTCGCGGATCAAGATAACTTCCGACAAAGTATACGTCGGCTTCTCAAAGCTAAGTTTTAAAAGTAGCGTAATTAAATCCCTGGCCTACTGCCTTATCGGCGCCTTGACAGATATTGCCTTGACTCGCAGCCGCCCATATACCTTGGACTCGGAAGTCATTCCAGTGGAGTGGACATGCTGTATCGAGGACGGTTTTATCTTTTCGTTACACATAAGTCGTCCAATTACATGCATGGAACTTCTTCCAAGTTCAATTTGCGGGCGGCTAATTGTTGCTAAAAATATCTGAGCTGAAAACTGGTGTGGTCTTGGCGCATAGGACAGTCTCATCTCATGACATGAGTGATCTCCCCACTTCGGATAGAATAAGATATGTTGACTATATATGTAGGGGAAAATGTCTTTATTTAAGTTCTCTGTGCTGATATAACCTTCAAGCCATAAGTGTCAACTCCAAATAGCTCAAAAGCCTTGGTCGAGCCATCACCTACTTAGATCCTTCGAGCAAATTCCTGCAGCCTGAGATCAGATATTATTGTTAAATCGACAACCGAAGAAGCTACTGAAATGGTCAGCCTGAGCGATCACATCTGCCAGCTACAAATTCAAGACAAGGTCCGTTTGGAGACTCAGTTAACACGAAGGAGTGCAGAGGAGTCTCCTGAGAACAACGAAGAGGAGGAAACCGGAAATGTCTCCTACTACACGGCACGAAGCATCTACCTCGCGAGGCGCGAGTTCGTTCTCGAGACAGATGAACCAGACATGGAAAATGCTGAAAGCGTCTTCTTCGCATGCGGGGATGATGAGATTTTGAAACTCGATAAGCTTCCCTCCATGATCAACGAATTCGATCTCATACGAAAGCACGCTATCGAGATCATCAGGACAACGAGACCCATGACAAATGAGCGGTCCATCCGGTTTGGATACCTCAGAGATCAGGCAATAGATCTTTCCGAACTACGTGAGAGATGCGACGAAGCGATTCAGGCAGCTTTCATGGCTGCAGTCTCTGCCTGTGAAGATCCCGCGGATCGTGGAGATGACACCGACTTGGATGAGCCTGGCCTAGAATCAGAGGAGACTTTAGTACCGAAAGGCACGAATGAGGCGAATGATGAGCCAGACGAAGCCTCTTATTGTTGCTTCATAGCCCTTACCATGTGCGCGCGTGTGCTGGATGCTTCGACAGCAAGGGAAATGGTCCAGAAAGTCCGCAGTGGTGTCAATTTGGATGATCTTATCTTGAACATCGAAATACTCAAGCCGCGGACCGAGAGCGAGCCATGGGAAGCGGATATGCGAGACAAGCCGGGGTACCATCATGTATATGCACTCCTGGGCTGTCTTATGGCCACAGCTTATGTCCGCCAGTGTTTTGCCATCGAGACTCTGTACCTCTACCGAGCGATCAGTAACCTCGATATCGCCGTTCTGAAGAAGCCCAGCACCCCTTTCAAAGAATTTCGTCAGTATCTAGAAAGTGTTCGAAAGAAGGTACAGTTATTGCAGATCTTCTTCCAGAGCATTGAGATGGAACATGATCCAGCCATAGACTCCGTTATCTGTGCGATCTGCCTAAAGCTGATGCCTGTTATTGGCTTTCACGATACTAAGTACCCATATCACAACATGGGGTTTGAGTGGATCTGCAAGAAAGCCGTATTGAGGTGCAGAGTCTGTACTCTCTTCAGAGATGCCACCGCCTCGATGTACCCGCTATTCAATATGTCGTGGCTAGATATCCGGGAAATGAACTACAGCAATCGCTCTGTTGGGCGACGCTGGTTTGGAGAGGCCGACGACATTATGGCCGAAATTTTGTGGGGTGAAAACGTAGCTCTAAAGATTGAGCTTATTGCATGCTATCCTGGCAGCGAAGACTGTTTCTACGCTACGTATGAATTGTACTGCTTACCAGGTAAAGTTCCATCCACGAAGAACACGAACAGTATCCTAACATGTCTGAAGGAACTCCGCCTCCTTGGAAGATCATTGGCGAAGGAACCCATGTTCAGCACAATGTCACCTCACCAGGAACCTGGGATATGATACGCGGATGGATCGGAGATTGTATCAATAATCACGAGCGCTGCAAAGTTGTCACCGAGGACCGGCCGTTTCCGACTCGTGTCGTGTTTGTTGGAGATCAAGAGACAAACTCACATCTATTCATACCTAGATCCAACCATCGCGGCCGATACATCGCTCTCAGCCATTGCTGGGGTGATGCTATGCCTCTGAAGACCACCAGAGCCACTCTTGACGAGTTCTGCCACAGCATCGACTTCAATCTGCTTCCAAAGACATTCCTAGACGCGATAATTGTTTGTCGGAAACTCGAGGTCGAGTACCTGTGGATAGACTCACTCTGTATCATCCAGGATGACGAGCACGATTGGGCTGTGGAGTCTCCCAAGATGTGTGATGTCTATCAGAATGCCTATCTCACTATAGCTGCCGCCGCAGCACACAACAGCAGCGAAGGGCTCTTCCACCTGCGACCTTTCAGCCTTCGAAAGTCGTTTCCTATACCCTCCAAGACTGACCGAAAAATTGAAGAGGTTGAGATCTTCGCCCGACCGTGGGATTCGCAGTTGCATTGGTACGATAGCATCGGCGACGGGCCATGGTATCGGGAACCTAACCCGCTTGAGAAGAGAGCTTGGACGCTACAAGAGCACGTGCTGTCACGTCGAATCCTTCGCTTTACTGCTTATGAGTTAGTCTGGCATTGTCGCACGACGCATCTTTGCGAGTGTCGCCCAGGACCGCAGGAAGGCAAAAATTACCTTAGTCTCATTAACTTGGAGGCCATGATATCCAACAAGAACCCTCAGCATGGACCATGGATCCGGGACCCGTTAGATGTCTGGCTGGAGATCATCAGTACTTTTACCAAGCGTGCTATCACCCACGACACAGACCGACTCCCTGCTGTCTCTGGGGTGGCTGCTGCACTTGCCCCTCTCATAAACACAGAGTATATCGCGGGTATGTGGAAGCATGGACTTGGAAAAACTATCTGTTGGCACGTGGAAAAGGGGCCAACCTCGAGGCATGAAGCATACTACGCGCCAACCTGGTCTTGGGCCTCTGTCATAGGACCTGTTCTTACTCACAGCACCTGTCACATAAGTCAACTGCCACAAACGACAGTAGTTGACGTACACCATACGCTAGCGACCGCAAATACTTATGGTAGCGTTTCTTCTGCAACGTTAACCATCAGTGGCCTTTTGTTGATTGTTTCGGTGTCGAGGCTGGATCCCTGCCCGAATGACGAGACGCCTTTTCAGATACATCCGCGCGATAGCTCACTTCTAGAGACGGACAGGAACCTATCAGCGGAATTCGTGGCATTTCCAGATATCTTGACCGCATCGGAAGACACTCTGGAGTTGGGTATGGGGGACACTATCTGCTTTCTACTTCTTGGTGGCGAGATATACAGTCGAGGGGTTGACACGATGATTGGAATCCTGTTACGCGAGGTCCTCACTGACCAAGGCAACTCGGTAGGCACTGTGTACCGGAAGGTTGGCACTGGGGAAATTAGACTGCGAGACTGTGATGATGATACAGGCGAACTGAGGGGAGCGCCAGTTGACGGGCTAGCCTGGTATATGGCAAACCATCTCGAGCGCCAGGGCTGTGTAGCAACAGTAGTAGTAGTGTAATGGTATTCAGTGATTCTGTCACTGGAATCAATCAAAAGGATATGGCATAAATAAGATGTTTCAGCTTTTTCTTGACCACCAAATGATATGAAAATAGCAGGGCAGCTTGAGCCGCCGCAAGACTGTTTAAAGCACCTGTTCTAATGTTAGCCTATATTCCACCAGCCAAAGCTTCTCAGCTCTTCCAGTTCCCTTATAACTTCGTGCTAGAAAGCGGACCGAATTCGGAAATCCTATACTCAGTTACTATGCAGATTTCAATTCGGGGAGTAAAGGGAACCTACCGAGATCTTTCGTTCGACTTCCGCCACGGTGCAACCAAGCTCACTCGCAATCTGCCGCCTTTTCTCTACGGGGAGTAATCTGAACCGCTCACAGAGGTCTCCGTCTATGACGCCCTTGGCCGGCACGTAATAGCTTCGATACATCAGGTGGTTGCGGCCGACAAGTGACGGGTCTTCAGCACGCATATGCCCCTCTAGTGCGTGGAAGAAGTCGACGTCCTCGCGTGTGACGAAGGGGATAAGCACGCCAATGGTGCCCTGCAAGCCGGTCCAGACGATGACCTCCTGCCCGCCCACGACAAGGCTAGTCTTGGTGATGCTAGTAGGTATATCTTGAGCAAAGAAATGGGCCACCGAATCAAATCGGGCTGGTGCGCCGTGCAGATGACCCTGTGCGTTGTTGAGGCGAATTCCGCCCTCGTCTGCTTCTTGACTCGCCTTGTCAGGACATCGCACAATCCAGAGGTTACCGAATTTATCACCACCAACCACCGATTCATAGTCGACCATAGCGGCGCAGGTTGTCCAGCGTGCGACTGTATCATCAATGAAAGGGATTAGTGTTTCGTGCTTGTGATCGAACGTAACCATCGTCACGCCTTGCTGAAGATCCCCGACGGCAATACGATTGCCTTCAGTGTTAAGAGAGACAACCAACTGGGGTGCGGCACCAACATGGACCTTTCGAAGCAATTGCTTCAATCCCAGATCAAATATCTGTACAGCCTTGCCGATTCCTGCAGCTACTCGACCTTGGAAAGCCACAAGCGCCATGGGAGGCTCCTCTACCTTCGTCTTATGAATGAGCTCTAGCTCTCTCCCATTTTGATGGAACCTATAAACGTGGATGTAGCCCTCGGAGAATTGCCTGGGATTGAGAATCATGTCTTTACCAGTACCAACGACCAGGAAGCTCTCGCCATCCTGACTAGTGAATGGAACCACTGCAACACTCATGGCAGCCTCGTTACCTTCGAGATCGATCGTCTGAAGGACCTGTTCGCCGATGGGATTGACAACACTTATACATGAGGCCCATCGACCATGACCACGCGGATAGCCAAACTCTCCTGGCGGTAGTAGTTTGGCATCCTCCGTCGTTTGGTCTTTAGCTTCCGCCAGTAACTGTGTACGTAAGTCAGGGCCCAGTGTGTTGTTGTCCGCTTCGACCGTGTAGAAGAATGCCTCATTAGGATGCTTGACAAAATGTCTTGGTGTGTATTTGAGAGGTAGAGATTTCCGGACGAAACTGTTATCTAGACATTCGATGGTGAAAATACTGAAGACTAGGTTAGCAATGCAATGCAAGACTGGCGGTGTGATATGGCACAAGGTTGGTTGTAACCATGGCAAAGCTCAGAGATGTGTAGGAAGGGAAGACTTACCGGAGAAGGTTGGCGTGAATCGCGATGATGCCCTCTTCACACTGCTCACTGCTAAAATTCCACCCCCATTCCAATTCGTCGCAGTTGAGACGTCTCATCATGAATCCTCGTTTGGAATCAACATACCCCAGCCAAGGGTTGGTGCTAAGAGCTAGAACGCATATTTGCCCCTTGACTGTCACCTGGAAGAGCTTAATGGCTTTGAGACCAAGGAACCTTGTTTGCGTATTTGATAATTCTCCTGTGATTTCATCCAGTCCAGTTCGCAGATAAACGCCAGAGCTCAGGCCGATGTGCAGGTATAGTCCAGAGCTGCCGAATGAGGGGTCTTCCATCGCCATGATATTTAGTGCAGAGGGTGCTGCTGTTAGCGCTTGTATAGACTTGCTCTCGAGCATAAAATCTGGATCCAAGCTAAGGATTCGAACGGTGTAGTCCTCGCATCCCACCGCTAACATAGGGCTTCGGACTCGTCCTTCAGGCACTGGTCCTAAACTAAGACAGTTTACTGTGCTAGATACCTCTTTCTTCGCGTCGTACTCAGCGAGTAATCCATCGCTGTCTACCTCGAAGTAGACAATCTCTCCTGAGCTCAAAGCAACTGCAATCTGCCGCTCATTTGTAGCGCCAGCTACTATAGATCGATGCTGGGGAACAAGCCATTCGGTGATTTCGCCGCCCCGGAGATGTCGGATACCTCTGGGGTGAATTTGCACAAGACCATCGTCCGTGATTTGCTGGATGGCAAGGGTCGTCACAGAGGTGAGAAAACCCGAATCACTGACTTGCTCGATTTCATCCCCGACACTCATGACCACTGTGTTATCGGATGAGGTCAAGATGATATATGCGTCATATTTGTCGTTTCTTGTCAGTCTCACGGTCCAAACACCAGAGACTGTTCCAGGTAGCTCAGTTGTCGCAACTTCATTAATATCTATCCCATGCTTGAGCATCCGAAAATGGCTCCTTGCGCCGCTGCCGGATACCAAATAGATCTGCGGTGAGCCATCCCCTGTCAGATCCGCAACCGTGCAGTCCAGAAGAGGACTTAGGGAATCGATTCTTTCTACCAAGGTGAGATTCTCTAGTGGATGTGGGTAGAAGTAGACAGGCTGGTAAGCAGCGCGAGGGTCGGTAGGGAAATCGTCGCTGGTAACTGCAGGCTCTGAATCATCGTCGAGCTTTTCAAATTGATACAAATGATGGTTACCAGTCTCAGTAACGACAAAGAGAAATCCACTTTTCAGAATGCATAGACTGCTCGCAATAGGGAGAGTATCAAAATACTGGATTTTGATGCGGCGCACTTGTCCTGTCAGACTACTCTCGTTATCTTGTAGATCAAACGTGAGCTTAAAAACATCGCCATCTTCTGTCTGCAGCATAAAGAAGAATGCTTCAGGGCTATTCTTGAGCTTGTGCATCACACCACCAATCATAGTACGCTTCCGTTGCGGGTCTTCCGTAGCTCCCCGACGCCGTGGAATAGGGACACGAAGAGGGTCTTGGTTCGAATGGCGGTACGTTATGCTTTC
Organism: Fusarium gaditjirri; assembly: GCA_013266175.1. Taxonomy (NCBI): domain Eukaryota; kingdom Fungi; phylum Ascomycota; class Sordariomycetes; order Hypocreales; family Nectriaceae; genus Fusarium; species Fusarium gaditjirri. The sequence continues at coordinate 186,882 of JABFAI010000317.1, forward strand.
CTCTCCACATATAAGGACGCCACTAGGGCCATCACTCCCACCAGGGACTTGGAGGAGTAATGACGCCGTAGGGTCGACAGTCTCTGGCCACTTGCGGACCACGTGGTTGAGGCCTAGATCCAGCTCGTAGTAAACGAGTCCAACGCCGGGCGTCTCTTGTCCTGACGGGTCCTGATCTGCCTCTGAATATTCCATTTCAAGAGCTGCAAAGACAGGATTCGAATAGCCCACGTCGAGAGCCACCAACGATAGAAAAACAACTCCATGTTTATGCGCTTCAAGAGGAGAGGATATGGTGAGTTCGGCCTGGGCGTTGCGATTTAGGACGTAGATGAGCTTGTTCTTTTCGATGGATGCAATCATACAGGCTCTTCCCTTGGGATCGACAGCTAGATATTCACCTGGAACAGTTCGACGCACGCCAGACTTGCCAAAGGTTTCCAACTGAACGCGAGAGAAACGGTTTTGATTCGACAGATACTCGAGAACAGCAATACATCCAGAGTCGGTTGACACGATAATGTAATCTAAGAAGTTAGTTTCATGATTGCAACTTGGGATGGACCATCGTGGATGGCTTGGCGAGTTGTTACATACCTTTGCAGCTTCCCGCAAGGCGAAAAGAGGTGATCGATCTAATTATGCTGAACAGGTCGTGGGAAAGGAATGACCGGACCCTACCTTGAGTCGCATCGGGACGGTGAAGGGTAAGAGTGGAGCCCGATACTGTTAAGATTTGCTGCTCCTTGGTCCCAGAGAACTGGCCCACGATGGCTTGGGATATCGCCGTTGGAGGGTGGAGCGAAAGTGAGTACAAAAACAAATTCGATGTAGCCGCCATTGTGACGATATCTCGAAAAGCAAGAACAAATAAGTGAGAGGTTTCTCTGCGAGAAAATCCAACGTCGGACAGGAAGACTTTTCAAAAAGTTGCGGCTGTATGCAATGCCTTGCTGGTGCCGTTGCTGCCTTGAGGGCTGATATGAGGCGCCGAGGGGAGACCCCCATGCGCGGATAAATCAAGTCACGTGGTGGTCAAAGGCGAAAGATGCCTCTATTCTGGAAATAGGCTGCTCTCAATGAACAGAAAATTCTAATTATGAGAGGACCTAGTGGAAAATATTAGGCTACATCCCCCTCGTTATCTTGAGATTTTATTGAGATATTATTTATTCTAAATAATTGAAACAAAAAGCTCAAGTGGTTAGACCATGTCAAAGTCGACTGTCGCTGATTGGCTCAGATATTAGGCATCAACCTCATCAGCAATGCACAACCGCTATCATCAACATTTTCTTCAATCACAAGAAAGTTTAGGCTTCAAAATGAACGGAGGCTTGCAGTACGATATCGCTCTTTGGCAAGTCCACGACACTGAGAATGACTGCGATTTGATTATCCGTTCTAATTTTGGCCATGTATTCTATTGCCATATTTGTCCCAACCAGTTTATTCGATCTCCCTCTATCGCATCGCAGTACTTCAAATGTCTACAACTCTTGAGATCTGGCCAAGTCGAAATCGACGATTTTTACGAGGACGATGCATTTGAGTGGTTGTTAGGTTGCTTTGAGCCATTGATAAGCAATCTTACATCAACCTCGGACCTTGCTGCTGTTGCAGAACCGACTTTGGCTGATTACTTCTTCCCCAAACAAACCTTTGTGTGTAACTTGACGGCCGTGGATGACGATCTGAAGCCTCAAGAGCTTGGCCCAAAGAACCACGGTTGGAGTAGCCCTTTCGTCAAGCTCGATGTCGATTTCATGGAGAATCTCAAAACTTGGACGGAATGCTATACCCCATCCCAAGTCAAGATATGCTACGCTGGGGTAGATGAGAGTTTGATCAAACCGCCGAAACGCACCACGGTAACTAACAAAGATGGAGAGACCATCGCTTGCTTCTTCAAGAAGTTTGAACTCTCCTTTGGCCCATTACACGCAAGAAAAGAGCTCATGACATTAAAGAAGATCGCCGAGGCTCAAATACCCCCACCTCCCCAAGCATATATCTGCCATCTAATAGGAGTGGTTCGGGAAGGTGATGGACTGCTGGGAATGTTGTTCGCTTGGATTCACAACAAGGGCGTGTTGTCTAAGGCTAGAGCTACTGCAAGTCCATCAGAGCTGAGAAAGAGATGGGCTTCTCAGATCCAGAGGTCGGTCAACAGTCTACACGAGAACGGCATTATATGGGGGGACGCCAAAGCAGAGAATGTTCTTGTGGATCAGAACGATGATGCTTGGATAATTGACTTTGGGGGAGGCTATACCGTGGGCTGGGTTGATCAAGATAAGGCTGCGTCACTTGAAGGTGATAGGCAAGGGCTTTTAAAGATTCTCGATATTCTAGAGTAGCTTATATAGTTGACAGAAGCACTTCTATGTCGTCACGATAGCTAAGACATTAGGCAGGGATTGCTGAACAGCAATCTGCACACTGCAGTGGAAACCCTAGTAGTCAAATCATGAACGGTTCGAAATTCCAGATAGGAACTTGCCGAAATCAGTCTCCTACCATGCCTCATAGTTAAAGATAGGGACCTGCCATTTACTTCCATCAGCGGTCTCAAGCCCATTCAGTATTTCAGTAACCAGATCATGCGCCAATGTCTTTATCTCCTCTATGCCAACATATCCAGTAATCTCAAAGAAAAGGTTCTGCCAAACAACCAATGCAGTGAAATCAGCCTGAAGAATGTAAATCTTCTGAGTTTCGCTGGGCGTCTCCATGTTGGCCTCGAAATTACTTGCCTCAAGAGTGCTTGTGACGACGACTTGGGCAGCCCGGGCCTTTTGAGCTGCGAGGGCATCGGCCAGACTCGCCGTCACCCAGATCTTGAAGGCAACGAAGTTGAAGACAGCCTCTCTAGGATCATACCACTTCTTCTCATAGATCATACCGCGGTCCGTCAGAGGGATGTTATCGATCATTATTTGATTCCAGCTGATACTGCCAGGAAGATTGGTGTTCAGTGACTTCCAGAAGGATTTCTGAAGATCAGAAACACTTCCCCAGAAGGCTAGGCCGGGGTTGGGAAAGTCCGCAGCAGCTGGGAAGGTAATGCTGCTTCCTTCAAATGGATTTTTTGGATGAAGAGGGGGAAAGCTACTGTCTTTCTTATCTGTTGACAAACCAGTAATACCGGGAGTCCAGAAGTGCAGGCTTTCCAAATCCTTCCAGGTCGGTGGGTCGCCTTGCTTGCTTTGGAACGTATGCTCTTGGAGAAGATACTGATCGTCTCGAGTTCTCCAGTAGGTTGACTTGTCCGTGTATCCGTTCGGATAGAGAGAAGGATTCGGGTATGATGTAGGACTGACCCAGACACCTCGGTCTTCATTACCAAGATGGGGACCAGCGCAGGCATCAATTGCCAGCATCCCTGAGAAGCTTGAAGGGTCATTGCTTTCGTCAAATACACTCGGTGCTGGATCAAAGTCCGGGCTCCAAGAGATGAAAGCATGGTTGCTGAATGTCGTTCTTTTAGTATCCATGTTATCTTTCAGGAGCTTGTTCTGGGTTATCTTGGCGAACATGGGGTTGTTGCATGCACCCCAACCAACGAGCTCCGTGTCCTTGGTGATGAAGCCATAGGGCTGGTGGTACTCCCACGCGAGGCATGTGTAACTGACGCCCAAGGAGGCTGCCACTTCAACGGCACCCGCTTGATCGTAACAGTTGACCACGCTGAAAGATCCGTGTTTTCTGAAGTTGCGGTAGGTATCCAGCCAAGCAGAGAGGAAGAAGCTTCCGCCATAGTTAAAGTAGTGCTGCAGAGTTTTGAGGTGAGCTGGATTAGCCACGCTATTTGTGGCCATGAAAAAGGAGGCGCCACCCATAGTGTTGTATTTGAGCCAGTGGTTCTGCGTCTCTGCCGGCTCGCCTGTTTCGGGATGCGCAGAGCCATGGCAGATCTTTGCCACCATCGCCACCCATTGTTTTGCCGTGCGAACCTGTCGTTTGGTCGCAGCACCAACAAACATCCGTAGGAGGAGCAAGGGGACTTTGCCTTCAAAGTAAGGCGGCAGCTCGTAGCCGAGAAGGTAAAGCTCCATTTCGACACTCATTGACCCATCGGGCAATGTCGTAGCATCGTCTGGGCCCTCAACAGTCTGCAGTAAAACAGGAATGTTTCCTTTGAAGCACCATGGGGTCAACGGGTCAACGCTGGGGTCCACCCATTGGGACATGTTGAACACGATAACCCCTCCTGCGGCGTTTTGAACAGTTTCAGGCTGTACGATCTGGCTGAAGAGGGTGAAGGAGCCCGACCCAGCCATCTGCAGGCGTAGTGGTGCGCTTAAGTCACTGCTGGGAATCCCGCTGACCTCGACAGTGAGTAGCACGCCACTGCCCCCCTTCTTGATGACAGCAGGGCGCTGAGTAGTCTGGCCAGACTGCACATCGTATAGAACATCAGTGCAATAGTCTTTGGTTTGCTGGCCCGAGCTGTCGAGGTCCGGAAATGCCGCATTGTTTGAGACGGACAGCCCTAACCTCTGGCCCTCAACGAGGGTGATTCTTTCGATGGTGGGCATATTGGAGAATAAATTGATTTCTTTTCGCTGGACAAAGAACTTTTGATGCGAGTGGCAGATGGACGTTGGTTCCCTCAAGGCCTTTTATATACGGGGAAAGGGACAGAAGATGGGAGACTCCCAACGCTTGGATGTTTCATTTTGAATTCCAGCACGCCTCTTTTACATAGTGTGACTTTTCAGCTGCGCCAACAGCAAGCCATAAACTAAGGATTAACACAATATCTTACGTCCAGTCGCTTAATATACCAATGGTGATGCAACAGTTGTTTTTGGCTTCCAAAAGATCGGCCGAGACTGAAGGGAAGTCAAGACATGCATATGCACGAGAGGTCTCGACTCAATCTCAGCACTGGGAGGGCTCCGTGGCTGACGGAACTAAGCTCGATATTGAGAACTATAGGAACTAGATTCATGCATGGCTTCTTTTTCAGAATAGCAAATAGCTTATCAGGCTTAGTTTCGCCCGAATGAATTCTAGCGTGTAATCATTTTGTAAATACTTTCTTAAACAAGAATGTTATTGAGATGTCCTTCTCTACTCCTCCACAACCATGTTAGTATAGAAATAAAGTCGATAGAAGTTGTCCCTATGTATTTGACGCAACCTAGATGTCCGACAAGGTGTTCTAAAACATCCGCTTGCAGGCTGCAGTGAGTAGTACCCAAGAGACTCTGGGCTGATTGCATGGTACCAACTATGCCCCGGAAGGTTGTGTTCGGGTGAATTCAGGTACAATTGATCGTGCATAGTAGATCTTGAGGCACTCATAGTCTTCGAAACAACTGCCACAATAAGTCGATGCTCTCGTCTTTATCCTAAGATTTGAAGAGGTTTAGGCAACTTTAGGATAATTTACAAAATATCCTCTAAAGTGACCATAATCTAGGGTCGGAGCGCTTCTTTCTCCACTGGGCTCATTCATAGAGTTGAAGCCGGCCATGATGCGTGACTCGGGAAGATTGAGAATAGTGATCAAGGCAAGTACCAAGGCTGAGCGAGGGAATGGTGGTTCGGCAAACGATGCGATGTTCCGAGAGATCTTGGGCAACATGTCCCAAACTCTTACGTTGGCAATTAGTGTTTCGATGCGAAGAAGAAGCTCCAGTAACTCAGCCATCATTTATTTGACTTTGCCACACTTAGTAGGGTAAGTTTCATCTTCATCAGTGCCAGATTCCATCCCGAGCGTCCAGCTCTTGATATCACCGAAGGGCGAGGTAGTAAATGGAACAAGGCATTTAAGAAGAGACGACCCTTCAAGGGTAAGACGGTTCTGTCTCAAGTACTTACTCCTTGTCAATACTCTCTCACTACGGCTGTACAACATGTTGTAGCGCAGACTATCTATCAAAATGAACTCCTCCACCATCGGCTTCATATTTGCAACCATCCTTGCCTTCCTCGCTGCTTTAGGAGCGATTAATATCCACATCCCCAATAAAACTCCCCTCAAGCTTTCGTGTCTATAATGGATAGAAGCGCCCTGCCCTTGAACAGTCGCATTACCCTGGAGCCCTGGTTCCCTACACTGGCTCTACAAATGGAAGGCTAATCAAAAGATGGACTTAGTCCAGACTAAAATTCCCTAAGTTGACCTAAACCTAGTCTAAATATCTGAACCTTAATTGTTATAGCAAAGGTGCCTTACGTCCGTGATAAGAGGTTCCCTATTTTATTAATAATATAGCGTTCTAATATTCTCACTCTAGATCCATTTCTGCTGACATCATTATGAGCTTCTTTAGCTGATATTTTATAAGATTCTATGTCTAGGCTAATTGTCTTTGAATCGTCGGCTTCATAAATGTCCCCTAGTCTTCTGCTGAGCTTGTCTGAGGAGGATAAATCTTCCGTCTTATCACTTAAACACAAGTGAGATCAGCTGTTTCCTGATCAAAAGTGCATCGGTCGGTATGGGTAAAGGAGAGCTGCATTTGTTGTTAGTTAAACTGTCCATGGCCTTCAATATGTAGCTATATTGTGACTTACGTTGATGAGACCACCATCGCCCTCTGTGAAAAACTGGTTAGGTGCGGCAATGTACATGCACTCGTAATCAGTGTTGAGGATGCCAAGTCTGAACTCAACGGAGGACTGTCCGTCAATGTTGGCAGGATCAGCAACCGAGAAGGCTTTATTATAGCAGGCAGCCGCCTGGAAGCGCTCAGGGTCGGGGTTATTAGCCATCATGGCCTCAGTGGTTTGAACGGTGAAGGCTTCGCGGCCCGCGTCAAAGTTGGAAATGTCGCCGATGAAAGCGGCGGCAGCGCTGACGGCCTCGTTGACAATGGCAGTAACTGCCGCGGTACCAGCCGCGGTCAGAATAGCAACGGTGACCGGCTCACGCTTGCTGAGGATATGGCCAGTGCCCTTGGCTGTGTCTCGGGCCTGGAGAGTGGTGGTGTGGAGGCCGTTGTCGGCTGGGATCACAGCGCCGTTGACAATGGCGGAGCATCCAGCAACGGCGGCGGCGAATTTAGTGAGAGAAGGCATTTTGAAAGTTGTAAATGGTTGATAAGTCACGGAGTTGTTGGAAATTGTAGAGTTAAAGCAAAGAGCTTTGAGAAAGAGAATAGATTGTAATAAATAAAACTGCACAGCAGATTATGAGGAAGCGAATTGGGTTGTTGAGTTGATTCAGGAAAGGATAACTTAGGAAACCTTGCTACTTTATAGTCTTTCCTTCTCTTCATATCTCCGTGCTTTTTGATGATATCTTCGTTTCCTGATCTCCTATAATGCCATGAACTCATCGGCATGACGAGTATGAGACAGGTGACTAACAAATCCACCATCCTGAACCGTGTGTTTTATAAGCTTAAACTCTATTTCAGCAAGCCTTTACAAACTAGATGTCAGCTTTCAATTAAGCGATTTGTTAAAATACACGTCTCAGCCTTTTCCTACCCCGCAAGCATCACGGGGTTAGCAGAAATGTCAAGTCTCAAACATGCTATCACCAGGGATCCGAGTCATGAACCTCCCGGGTAAAACATGGATCCTGTGAATTATCGGCAAATCTTCGTCTTGCTTTTATTATGCCAATCATGTACTCCCAGACGGGGCTATGCCCCGTTATTCCCTCGGCATTAACGACTCCCATGTTAGCGTTTGACGTATTTACCAGGGTCCTCGAGACAAGGGTAAGCCGAAACCAATATCAAACAGCCCGGAATATGTCAGTTCATCCCAAGTAGGTAGCATAGCATCATTTTAATGGGCCTAGAATAGCTTTCATTGACCAACACTCTCAAAAGAGCCAACAGTTCGTATATCGCACGCACTGACCACGTCGAGGTCTAGCCCTACTGCCAAGCTCGGGGAGACCAAGTTTCGAAAACACCAAAGCAAGTCTGGTGCATAAGGTTAAACGAACTGGAGGAAATGGATAGCTTCCGGAGACCTTTTGGAAGGGCCCGCTTTATGTTCGAAATTATTATGTAAATATTATCAAAAGTCGTTGATTGTCGACCCTTTCCCGATGTAGGGATTCCTTCAAGATGTAGTATCTATAGCGAGTATTGATATACCACAGAAGAAAGGTTACTTGAATGACCTCGAATACCTGACACTCTTGAGTACAACGATAGGATTTCAGAACCTCTTTTGCAATCGGGACAAGATGTTAGATCTAGAAAAGGGGTTCTCAAGGTTCTGGCTCAGAGACCACAACATATCTGTTGATGTAGTTGCATATCAAGTGTTGTCATCTGAGAATGAGTGGCATCAGCACAGAGCTACCTATACGAGATGACTGTTACGAGTTTCATGATTCCGTATGCTGCAAACCATGTTTGGGGATGGCATTCCATACGATTACCACAGTGACTTGGATACTGGTAGTGAAATTGGAGAGCCGACTGTCTAGAGTAAACCATCAGTTGAAGCCATGACGTAAAGTACTGTGATGGAAGCTATTACGTTAGACAGCTCTGAACACATTTCTCTACTGGCGCAAAGACTCCAGTCTATTCATAACGACCTAATTAGGCCACTCCTTGTAGTATAAAAGGCCGAACAAAAGTCGAGACGTATACATTCACTTCAAAGTTTATCATCTAGCCGAAAAAGTCGTTCCTCGACCACCATAAACTTATTGAGCGTATTCGGTCGCTTTTCTTTTGATATTTTCTACTAGACATGTGCATGGCAATCACATGTATGGCTTAATGGAATCCATCCGAGAGGTCGATACAAAAAAAAACAAAAAAAACCTAGACATGAATTGAATTTGAGATCGTTTAGCAGCAAAATCGCACTTTGGCTAATGATAGCTCCGTGGCGACGGGCTGAGACTCCTTTCCCCGCCGTTTTCAACTAGCGGCAACTGTAGATCTGACATTAATCACAGCCATCACATATCCATCTCCAGATATGGAACGATCTACTACAGATATTATTCCATGATTGCTTGAAACAGTGTCAGATATGATTGGGCTACCTTGACCGACATTTTAGCTATACTCACATACGATAAATAGGCCTTAGGAAGATTCTACCGGCAAAGAATAGATTAATAAATGTCAAATCAACTAGCTAGTTAAGTTTATATTAGATTTAGGTCGCCTAGGACTAAGTACTATTATTTACCCTTATTACTTGGTATGTATAAGTATATATAAGTATGTTTTCTTGCTTTTTTTTCCGGCTCCTTTAGGTAGGCTAAGGGAAAGGAATTGAGGTTTGGCAATATTTAAGACAGAAGGTAAGCCACAAACCATCTGAAAATGCGTATGATCTCGTCAAATGGTGTGATTGTGCCGCGGCGAAATCATGTGGTTGGATATAAGTGGACTTGGAATGTGATTCGACTCCGTATGCCGTTGAGAAGCTTATCGCTAGACGGGAACTGACAGTTCCGTTCCTAAGTATGATCCTCTGGTTTGATACTATGGCCTCAATGGAAGAATAGAAACCCAGACTGTCCCTATTTCGGAGCTATGAGGCAACGGAATCAACCGATCGATAGCATTGCAATATGATATGGTATTTAAGCTCGATAGCCATGACTTAATTTGTCTGTTTCACATCATGTTCCCATTTCGCGACGTATCTCAGGGAAGGTGAAGGCAAAATCCTTGACGCTTAAGATTAGACCAGCATTCGCACCTATAGTTGCGACAAAAATCATTTTCCAATCCTACATTTTGTGTCGTGTCGTGGTACATATTATTGTGCTGAGAGCCACAACTCTACAGGGTAAGGATCATGGCCTAATGGAAACAATCTAGACCAGGCTATACCCCATCAAGAACCCTTTTGTAGGCCAATCCAATGGATGGCTATGTCAGGAGGTGAACGAGACGGACCAACAGCATGAGCTGACGTCACCAAATACTGATTGAGAATCTGAATAATTGCTGCCTATTAATCGCTTGGTATCTTTTATAAAGAGTGTCTGGCGATACCAGCAATCAGCTCCAGACCTTATTCTAACAACACACGACACATAACCACGATGACTTTGATGGATAGTATTCTTGCCGTCCTTCCAAACGTTCCATTCCTTCCACCAGGACCTCCAGCGATGCGCACAAGGATGAAAGGAAGCAGAAGAGCCCACTGAACCGCTTCTTGGGGGCACCGACGAAAGAACAGCAGAGAGACAACCCACCAGCGTCAGATAACCGCGACCGGTCATGATCAATCCCTGATACTTTGAAATCCGGCCGGCACCTCTTGTCATTCCGAGACTATTGGCTGATAGGTTCGAAGCCACTCCAGTTCATTGATGTGTTCAACACTTAAAACAGCCAATAGCGTTATAAAAATTTTGCTTTCATTCTTGTATAGAGAACTTGGAAACAACGGGAAGCCAGATGGTCAGCCAAGGTCGGCGCTTAGAGTCCGAGCTGCAGGTATGCACAAGAGGCGTAGTCAGAAAGCATACCCTGGTAGACATCTAAATGGAGAGACGAGCAATAATTGAAGAACAACCAATTCTTTTTCTTTGAGCTGGGTAATCCTTTAGGCGTTGGAGTCGTTGATTGCGGAGGTAAGTCTAGAAAGTGAGGTGTTTGTTGGTCCAGTTGAAACAGGCCACGGCCAACTGATCAAAACACGTCCTGACAGACCTGAAAGCTAATGCAGCCGCGAACTTTATTTTTCAGCGTCTGTCTCATCGGCCAATGGTTCTCTCCAACGATAGACAGGCCAACAACGCTGTCCAGGCCGCATAGCCCCCCTCGCAGCCAGAGTGGTCTCTCTGGTGATCAAATTTTGATAGCATGAAACATACACTTCATTGAGCTAGATGTGGCCGGGCCAACATTAGTGGATGAGAAACCTGCCTTGTCTCAGGGCTCGCTTTAGTGCAAAATCGCTCGTTTTAGGACATGTTCACCAGTTGTGTTTTTTTTAGCGTTCGGTAGCATGTAATGTATCAACAATCGTCTATGGATTCATCGTATAAAGAATGGATGAAGCGACTATCGTATATCTCTTAATAGAATCCCTGCTTACGAACTAACTACTATGTTGAGCTGGCAAATCGAGTTGAAACGACGGCTCTCTCCAGCAAAATTGGCTTGGTCGGGTAATCGTTCGAGATCTTCATCAAGCCACCGAACAAGCACGAGTCAACGACCTTGAAGCCAGAAGAATTTCCTCTCCCATTGCATCTCAATTCCTCAACCCCATTCTGACAATCAGTGAGAGGAAGACCCTCGTTGACCGTGACAACTTCAAAGGTATCCGTCACTCGTCGCATGAGATTTCCAAGCTTATGAGCCTCTTCGCAGAGCTTCCTGAGTTTTCTTCTCCCCTTTTCTTTCTCCTGTATGCTGTCAGTCTCCGCGGGTCTGAAGAACTCTTCAAGATGCGCCGCATATGAGGCTGGACCATCAGATTCATCTGTCAAAAGGTCGATACACTTAAAAGTGGCGCGGCTCCAGTCGGACAATACCTTTTGGCGAGACCCTGAGGATATACTTGTTAGCTTGAGGCTGTTTTGCGCAACCAAGGGAGGAGCCATACCGTCAGGATAACTACCTGTAACAGCCTGAGTCAAAGCCCGCTCTGTTGTAGCGAGCTGCTTCTGGAGTTCCGGATCATGGTTTCCGAGGTTGCATTCTCTGATATTGTTGGGGAAGAATTGAGCTCGGATGAAAAGAAATAAGTCGTTATGAATGGCGTCTCGCTGACACTCCGGAGAGAGAGTTTTCATATCTTCAAAAAAGGCCCTATTATCCTTCGTTATAGCATTGTGAAATGGGCCAGACTTGGAATAGAGTCGAGAAGCAACCATTTGCACTCCTTTACGAACGTCGGAGAACAGCTTCTGTATCTCGCTGTCCAGGATAGGGATTCCGTCACTGGACATAACAATGTTACGGAGTTGGTCTGCTCGTGATTCCGTTTCCTTAATCTGTTGCTTCAAGCTCCTTAGTTCTGAATCTGCCCGTTTTAGCTTTCGGGTCAACTGCTCGACTTGGGCGCGATGATTAGAGTCATCAGGCTCCAATCGCACCTCGGATTTCAAAGCCTGTGATTCAACAGGGGAATCTTCTTGACGCGATGGAAGCCTCTTCTGGTCCTCAGCGAACCATTCATCCATTGCCTTCAGAACAGTTTTCTTGATGTTGTCCGAAGCGGCTTGTTGGCATTGCTGGTGTTGTTCGTTCATCCTACGAACAGACGAGGCAAAGTTTCGCTCCAAATCCGCTTTCAAATCACGATGTAGCTGAGTTATGACCTGAATAACGCTGTTTGGAGCGTTTTGGTTCCCAAAATCCGTTGCCTCACTCATCTTGGTCCGTGGTGGTTGTTGGCGACCGCTGACCAAACACGACCAGGAACGTTGTCTTTTCAGATTGTTTGTAATAGGAGAAAAGATTGACATGTTAAGTTTGGAGATGAAGAATTCAGATGTCTGTTGATAGGAGGCGTTGCTCTGAGTTGGCTGTGTAATCAGATTTGATATGAACAGACACTGGCAGTGATGGATAAAATAAAATCTTGTATCCCCCGCAGTTATGAGTGAGTTGGGGTCACAAGAGAACTCGGAGTCGTGTTGGACGTAAATTTAGATATCCATGAGCGGGGGATAAGATGGTGTGGTGACAGAGTATCAGGTGTGGCCGGCTCTTGGCCGCTTCGCTCAGCTGGGCGCTTATGCAGGTTACGCGACGGTGAAAGTGCGCGAGAGTCGGCCAAGGCGTATTCTCAACTTAAATATTGGTAGAAACTCGAAAGAGGGGTTCGGCCATATGTTGTTGGGCGATGCTGAAACTGTTCGCTGTACAGTCATTAGCTGGAGCAAATGGCTAACGTTGGACAACTCAGCCAGCGTCAGTTTACACAGCCTCACAAAATGTTTTATGTTGGTTAATGGTGAGACGATAGGCGTTGCAATGTACGAATAGCCATATTTGCACTGATTATTTTCATCTTTATATCACAGCTGATGTTCTATATCATAACGAAGAGCCCTTCACTTGGCAGTCATACAAGAAACGATAGAAACGAACAACAGCAGAAGCTTGACTAACATTCAATTTTATCCTAAACATTCCACTTATCTAAGATGGCATTCCGGTTCGCTCCGTTATCGAATTCGTCCAGCAGGAGGACCTACACTATAGAAGATCTTTCAGTCGGCTTAGGCGCTACAGGTCTCGACAGCCAAGACAGAGTCATCATAGCGCTCGACTTTGGAACGACATACTCAGGTGTCGCATACTGCTTTTGTAACGCTAGTAGCAAGCCCGACGTGAGGCCAGTTGTTGACTGGCTTGGTAAGATCACCCATACGACGACAACCTCAGTTATCCTTACTGACGTTCTGTTTAGGACTTGAGGGTCGCACCCAGCCCAAAGTTCCCACTGCAATCCTTTATGATCCCCAGGATAGCACAAAGTTCAAATGGGGAGGTCAACTCACCTGGCGTGATGATCATATCCAAGGCGTCAAACTTCTCCTAGATCCGAAGCAGACCAGGCCATCTTACCTTCCACCAAGCAACGCGAAACGTGAGATGAAGCGGCTTCCAAAGGATGTCGTCGATGTCGTGGCAGATTTCATGAAGGCCATGTATAGCCATGCTTTAGAAAAGATTGGGTCTAGGGTGCCTCGAGATTACTTGGACCTTTGCGAAAAGTCGTTTGTTCTCAGCGTCCCAGCAGTTTGGTCGGACAAGGCGAAAGAGAGGACCATTCAGGTGAGTGTTTCCCAGAATCCCTGCCTATCATGCTCTCCTCACTCTGTCATTGTCTCTGACATCACCCAGGCCGCCAAGAAAGCAGGTGTTTATCCCGTCACTCTTGTTAAAGAGCCTGAAGCTGCAGCTCTCTACACATTCATGACTCAAGAGCGAGCACTAAGCGTAGGTCACATAGCCCAATCACAAAGGGGTTTAACGCTGATATTACTTAGCCCGGCGACTGCTTCGTCGTCTGTGACGCTGGAGGAGGAACTGTTGACTTGATCTCATATGAGGTCGTCTCGACTGAGCCAACTCTCGATCTCGCAGAACTAGTCCCTGGAACAGGTGAGCTCCAGCCTCTCATTACGACTCCCTCTGGACTCTAAACATTCGCAGGTAACATGTCTGGATCTCTGGGCCTGAACAAGCGTTTCGCAGAGGCTGTTCGAGATTTAATTGGAGATGAGGAATGGTTTCGTCTGAAGAGCCTCGATGCATGGGCGCTAGCCGAACGCCAGTTTGACCAGGAGATCAAAACATCATTCACGGGAGATTTGGACGATGATTTCATTATCAACTTTCCTGGTGCTCGGCTCGAAGATAATGCCGATGAGGGTCTGGAAAGAGATTCTTGGTTCATATCTGGGTGAGTTTTCTCCTCCACAAACCTTTCAGTAGACTGACATGGGGAACTTGAAGTCAGGCGGTGCATGAAATATTTGAACCTCTGATTGCAGATATCGTCCGCCTGGTCAACGAACAAGTTCATAGTATCAAGGAGGAAAAGCCGGACAACCCTATCAAGGTTAGTTGAGAGTTGATTTGGCGTTTCCATACTAAGGACTATGTTCAGGGTATCTTTCTCGTCGGAGGATTTGGCTCAAGTCAATACCTCAAGAGTAGAATTGAGGAAGCTAAGCCAGACATTCAAGTAATCAGAGAAGTGAGAGCGGCATAGTACAACAGCTGACAATGTTAGGTTATTCAGCCTGACGACGCATGGGCCGCTATTGTGAAGTGGGTTGCACTCCATAAAGTTTATGTTCCGATCTAACGTTGAACCAGAGGAGCAGCACTCAGTCGACTTTCGTATACGAACGTGATATCAACCAAGGCTACTCGTCACTATGGAGTCAGTTCTTGGTCCACCTACGAGCCCGCAGTCGATAAAGGCCGACCAACGGCTACCAATCCCGTGACTGGCCGATTGAGGGCAGAGAGGGTGAGCAAGAATCAACAGATACGCTATTCTGAAACTAAACAGAGTTCTAGATGACATGGTACATTGTGATCGGTGAAACTCTGAGACGTGACCGTAGCGAACGGTATGGATTTCATAGGCATATTCCAAAGTCTTACTCTGAAGATGACCTCCGTTTTCAAGATAGTCTGTGGATGTCAGAGACTCAGCTTCAGCCTCAGCATCCTACGAAAGATGTCAAGTTGAACTGCATTCTGAAGAGCGATTTGACTACGGTGGACAGGTCGCGATTCAAGAAAGTCATTGGCATCGATGGACGAGAGTGGCTCAAGGTTCAATATGATCTTGTCATCTCTACTAGGGAGGCTGCGATGAAGTTCTGGTTGGAGTTTGATGGCAAGGAAGCAGGATCGATTCTTGCGACGTATGAATAGTTGGTTCATATTACTTGCTTGAAAATCCTATTTCAGGGATTCACTGTCTGTTCTGGTTCCAATACCTTCATGTCTTGCGAACATGTGCTTTTCATAACTACGCAATAGATTCTTTCTGTAGCAAACATAGCAGGGGGTACACGAGAGAGCGTTTAAAGATGCCTGATTTCTGGGGGCTAAATAGTAACGAAGCGCACCAGTCATAGCTATCCCAACTTTTACACTTTCTCTGTAATAAGGCTGCCCTTTCCTTGATTTGCAACCTTAGTCGAACACACCTGATCCCCAATTCTCATTATGCTCCATATGGATCTGCACATGACCCCATCCCACTTCGCCTTGAAGGATGTTCCTGATATCAGCAATGACCTCATGCCAACCAGTCTCGTCCGAGCGATTATCCACCCCGATATAAATTGTAAGAGGATTGGCTTTGAGATCTGGGAGCACTCCATAGTGTTGGAAACTAATGGTACTCATATAACCTTTAGTTACTTCAAAAGACTGCAGGCAGTTGTAGACTTTGACACTGACCGAGTCCCAGTTTCTGCATAGAGAGCGGTCGTCAGGCCAAGTATAATAGATAGTCTGAGTAAGTTCCGGAGCGATGATTTCGATGTGGATGTCGCCTTCACTGATCATCGATGCTTTCGTCAGCTCAGCCAAACTCATGGCCATGTCCTGCACGGCTGCCTCCCAGATAGGAGTCTTTTCAGAAGACCAGGGCGCAACGATGAGGAGAGTTGGTATGCGTTTGCGCATCTCGAAGCGGATTTGAGCGTCCGTGTCTTCGGGCGAGAGGAGTTGATGCTTTTTGGCGATGGTATGCGCGCTTTTGAGGATATCCTGGGAGACCTGTTGCATAGGGGCGGGGAGACTTGCAACCGACATCTCTAGAGGCAGTGTACGAAGTTTCGGCCAAGCGACGCGTTTCCAACCGGTAATGACACGCGGTTCAGTACTGGCTGGTGTAGAACTTGTGGACGCCATTGTGAAGACTTTCGAAGGAATTAGATAGCTGTCTTGAGGGAGTCGATCGATTTCCAAAGTGATGATTGAAAAGGAAGGGGGGGAAACATAACAATGGTTGCGCTACGGCCATTTTATACTCGTGGTGCGGTAGTTTATATGGTGGCAAAAAGTCTTGAGGGTTTACTAAATTTCTTAAGCTTCAGGGCCTTAAACTTCGAGTTGACCTGCTTGCACGCCATTGACTCACACTGACGAAAAGTGAGCAATACGGCGATAGAGGGTAGGTTTGGTGAGGGGTTGTAAGAAGTCTAAAGCTTTGACAAAAAGCCAAAGAGCAAATTTGACTACCAAGGGGGAACTTACTCGGTTTTCAGGGAGCAAGGAAACTTCCTACTTTGATCCGAGGTATTAAGGTTAGCCCTCTTATAGCATACGAAGCCATATTAAACTCATCTCGGTCTCTTTACCCTTGATCAAAGATCCTAAGTCTTCCGCATCCATCGCAGTCAAAAACAACTCATCAATCTTCACAGCACCGCCCTCGGAAGCGTCTGGATCTCCAGCTTGATGCTCTGGAAGTTCGGGATCCTGCTCAGGGAGAGCGGTTGAGCTCATTTATTTCTCCGCCTCCTGCAAGACGACCGACATCGAGTTTATTAGATACGTGGTTTGAGTTGGCCGATGACATAGAGGAGAATAACACTGCACAAAGTGGTCTTGTTATTTCCGACCAAACATCAACGATCATCGCAGGATCGTGGGGTAGATGATCTCCCCCCACGGTCTATAGTAAGGAACAGATAATCGTGGAGTAGCTTCCGCTCGGGTCTCTTTGCATGCGTTCCCGCCTTAACCCGTTTCAAATCGGTGTACCTGCGTATAGCAAACTACCAGCCTTGCATAACAAGGCTTAATCAAGTATTCGTGTAGCTGATGCTACCTCCGCATAGCCAGAAGTTGAACACGCGGACCTTTGTCCAGGCTGTTAAGTATAAGTGTGGCGGGACTAGTGTGCTTAAGAAGTATCTGAATGCAGCAGGGAACGCTATCAAGAGCCCGGCTTAACAGTCATGCTAGTGTATTTAACGGAGGTAATGTACAGGACAGGATGTCACATGTGGACTTGGATCAAGTCTTGTCCTTTTGATCTAGCTCGCAGCACGTATACTCCAGGAAAGTGCTGGGCAATGTGTAGAGTGTCTAAATTGCGAGCTAGGTGTTGTATCTGCAGTTAAGGCCTGTGGTTGCGAGCTTAGGTTCCACACACTGAACTTGCTTGCGACAGAAATATTTGCATCAAGATATCTTCTACAACTGGTTCCTCACCCTTTTCCTCGTGACTCCGCCGGAGCCCTCTGTTTCTGTGGCATCTTCAAGCTCTCCGGACTTTTCCATCCTCCTATTGTCATTCCAGTAGTAAAATATCATACCAGCAACGAGTAAAATGCTAGCCGCGTAAAGACATAAGATCTTCAGAAAACCGTTTCGATAGTAGGGCGCGTCACTTTTCACAAAGATATTTTGTCCAGCAAGACCTCCCACGTTTGAGCCTGCAACGGCCAGTGCGAGCCCAATGCACCGAACCTGCGGATCAGCAGTGTTGATGCTAAACCACGCGTCGTTGAGACTTTGCGATACTGCCACTCCTGAACCCAGAAGCGTCAGGATAGCGTATTTCATCCAGACGTCGGAACTCCCGACAACAGCGAATTGAACACCCGAGAAGACGAGTGAGTACACGCCGCAAAGCAAGCATAGAGGTCCTCGAGACAATGTCTTGTCGCTGACCCACGATACCAGAATGGCCAAGATGCATACGCCAAAGTTACTAACAGCTGCGAGAAAGCTCGCAGTAGATGCCCCAAAACCCAGGTTCTTGATGATCGTGGGCGTGTAGAAAACTAAACCGCCTTTGGGTGTGATGGAGATGGCGTTGATACCGAAATGACCCCACATTGGAAAGCTGGTCAAGAGGATGCGAAGTGCCGTCTTGGGGCTGATACCAGACAGCTTCACATTCTTGCGGGGATCGTCGAGAATGACGCGCTTGGCTAGGATATCTCTCTCTTCGGCGGTGAACAAATCAAAGTACTTGATGCCTGCCAGCGGAAGCGTGCTGGTTGTTGAACGAGGCATAATCAAGATAAAAACGAATCCAACGACCAGTGTGAAGAGACCGTCGATGATAAAGAGCCACTGCCATTTTTTCAAGCCGCTCGTCTCTGGGATTCTGAAGATCAGGCCTGCGAGAAGTCCGCTCACACCTGCAGAGCAGTAATTCCCAACATACACCAGCGTAGCCCGCATCGCCATCTCTTTCCTCGTGTAGAACGACGCAAGAATCGTCAGCGCAGCAGCTAAGTATCCAGCCTCCCACATTCCAAGCAGGAATCGTGTGGCATAGAATCCCGGTTTGTTGTGCACCGCTGCTTGCGCCGTGGCGATTGTTCCCCACGCCAGGATCTGGATGATGACCCAAAGCGCAGGCCCGATGCGGGATAGCACCATGTTGAACGGTATCTCGAAGATCACGACGGCTGCGAGCATGAGCTGGTTTCCGGTGTTGACGTTGTCGTTGTTTATGCCAAGATCTTTGGTGAAGCTTGTTGTCATGGCGTAGCCGACGTTTCCTCTGTCGAGCTGGAGGGCGAAGAGCCCGAGCATGAGCATCGGCAAGATGGTGAAGTCGATCCTGGTCAAGAGTTAGTATGGGCACACGAGATTCGTGGTTTATTGACTGACTTTCTTCTCAGCTTGGTTTCAGCCTTTTCGGTCCAGTCGCAGATATGTAGCTGACTTTGCGACTCTTCTACGCCTGTTTTCGCAATAGGGGCGTCGGCTGGGGGCTCATGTTGAGACGCCATGGCAGCCACGACAAGAAGTAGAGGGACAATCAATCAGGATGTTGGGCATGCCAATTTTTGGGGACTTTGGTGATTTATAACCCATCGAAAAACGGTCAAGTTGAAAACCAGTGGCTAGCTGAATACCCCGCTCCCAGACGTGATAAAGATCCATTGAGCTGCCTTGAAATTGAGATGGCTGTCGAGGATCTGCACAATTGCAGTAATAAAGGCACTGAATTGGGTTCAGTACGTTATCTGATCGCCGGCTTGCGACCCGGTCTAACTGCTGTAAGCCAGTAACTCCATCTTCGGTATAGTGGTTAGCATCAGCCAATCACTGACTGGATACAGAGCGGAGCATGCCGATCTGTAGGGCCCGTCGATCACTGATCTTTGCTTCAGAGATCATTTTCGGATATCCTACACGTGAGCATACTCAACACTGCGAGATCGCCATCACTCTTCTCCGTGACTCCTCAATAATGGACTTGAATGAGATCTGGAAGCCGTAAGTTACGTAGTAGCAACTAATGGAAAGAGAAATCAACGGTTGCGGAGGTAATACAAGGAGCTGTTCTTGAGTTACTTTCAACTCATCGCAGGCTACCTAAATGGCCAGTGGTGTGGTGCTTAATAAAATAGAAGACTGCGGATTGTCTGGAGCATGAGGTACTCTGGCATATAGACCTGCATTACATTCTGCACCAGATCTAGCCATTCCGGTCGAAAACGACCAGCGATGGTGGCGTTGCAAAATTCCCAGTACTCTGGATACCATCCTGAGATCTCCCAGTCTATGATTATGACCTTATATCTCTGTGACTCGCCCGATCCTGTCGTTTTGACAAGAATATTCTTGGGTTGCAGATCCCCGTGGGTAAATTTGACTTGATGGTTGCATAATGTCGCAGTTATGAGTGTCCGTAGGAGTGTGAGGTGTGCCTGAGGCTCATGTTCCGCTAGCCTCTTGAGTATACCTTCATTGAGGTCCTCCTCTGTATTGAAAGGACCCGATATGGTTGGGTTCGGATCTGGGGTCCAGAAGACTCCATCACTGAGGGGTCGTCGATTGAGAGAGCTCATATAAGAGGGTGGTTCAAGACTGTGCAAGTCCTCCAAAGAAGCACGAAGTTGGTTGGTAATTTCTCGCTTATCAGGCCCTTCAAGCGACGTCCAGAGATCTGCCAGGCTCTTGGCATTGATGTACTCCATGACGATGAAGTTGATTCCGGTCTCCGGCTCTACCATTGTCGCGTAGATTTCTGGTACGGGAACCTTGCTGTTGGTTGACAAGAATCGGATGGCCTCGGCTTCTTCGAGGGATACGGTATGGCCGAACTTGACCGCCAAGTCTTCGCCGACTTTCACAACGGTAGCCGACGCACCAGGAGGACTAAGCACCTCGGTAGCTGCTCGTATTTCCGCAATTGTGGGAATTCGAGGTGTCATTTCGTCTTATGGCTAGTTAGGTAGATGGTAGATGTTTAGAGATAAAGGCCTGAAGGAGAAGAGGTGGTGGGAATGACTCCTCTTCAGAGGATCCACTTGTTCCACCTGGCACTAACCTCGAAATTGGTAACTAAACAAAACCAGATACTGGCAAATAGATCCTCAATAGTAGAGAGGTACACCGGTGGCATGTCTCCTCTGTTCTATCTCATTGCTGCCTTGTGGTTCACGGGATTCGGAATAATTCTAAGGGTGTTGTTGAGAAGTGGGGTCGGGAAAAACAGAGCTTGTGCTTGTTTCCATAAGCCCAAGCTGATACTTCATTAACCAGGTCACTAACAATAGACGCGATGACGCCTGAAGTCAAGGAGAAGGCATATGCTGTGAGCCAATTAGTACATCTTTGATATAATGTATGAAAGCAGCCAAACACCAACCCGAATGGTCAATGGTCGCAGCTTCAACGTGGTAGTTTTGATACAATGTTATTCGGCAGATACTTATAGCTGGGAGCTTCAATCAGCATACAGAATTTAGCGTAGACGGCAATTAAATATGAGATTTTCTCATTTCCCTTTCTTGATTTATACCACCTGCTTATCTTAATATGCCACTAATCGTTTGCAGACAGTTTATGCGGTCACCATGTCCCATCATGACTCGTTGTTTCCCTTTGACTTTTCCGTATACGTGTAATTGGCATTCTGGTTGTCCCCGTTCACCTGAAATCCACCAGAGCAATGATTCTGATTCCCCCTCCCACCGTGATAAAATTGGTTGCCTGGTCCACTGTTGTTCAGTACTACCCCTGCGCTCCGGTCCTCTTCCAAAGAAGGAGGGACTTTCTTCATTTCTTCCAAAGCCCCCTGTAAAATACTGATGTCGTCTTGGCTCACGAGAGGCTCGACTGCTACGAGGCTCGCGTTGGTAAGAAGTTCCACCATGATCGTCTCAACTCTCTTCCCATCGCTGTTCTTCACTGCTGAGGCGTAGCGCTCCATCTTTTCTCCCTCTTGTGTGACCGTGTCGAATAGATTCTCGATGGATCTTAGCTGTCCACAGCCCTCATCTGCGACATGCTTGATTACCGGATACAGCTCTTTGACTTGCTCTACATCCTCTTTGCTCTGCTTCAAATAATCTCGTGCTGAGCCAAAAGCTTGAGCCACAACTGGGAGATGCTTGGCCACTATACCGAATGCTCTGGGGATATCCGAACCGCCTTCGGCGACGCAACATGAATCTATTGCCTGACCAAGGACAAAGATCGTTGTGTCAAGAGCCCTAAGGGCCTGCTGTTTGCTGACTTCCGAGTTTGACATTTCGGTTGAGCGAGTGGTTTTCTAGAGTGAAATTGACTGATAAGGTTGGATTGCTGGTAGTCAAGAGTTGAAAAGTATTCTCGATGTTTTTTGATCACAGGAAAGCTTGGATGAAGGGGCAGGCATACTGGACTTTAATAAACAGAAACCTCCGCAGCTAAGCCACTGCATAAAACTTGGTGGCATAAGCCCTCATCGGAGAGGTTGCATGCCATTTCTGGGTGGTTGATTCTCAAGCCGAAAACTCGAACATAAGCGACACAAAAGCTTAGGTAAATTCAGCATCAATCTAGGCCACCTTTTGGCTGGACTTTTATGGCAGGTGATGAGTCCTGCAGAGGGCTGCATGCGTGGCGAGGGGGTTGCATGCTGACTGCATAAATACCCCCGCTCGAGCACAACGCCATTCTGAAAACGACAAGGCATAATCCTACTGTGTTTGTGATTTACAAAGATTTTCAAGGCTTGACGAAAAGGGACACAGTCACAGCCCAGCCTTGTTGTTTGCATTCTCTGCCAGACTGGGTCAAGCATCAAATCACCCCAGGAGCCCTCCCTGTTACAGTTTGAGTTGAGGGATTAAATGCCATAATTGCAACTACGCTACCATAATGTCGGGAGCAGAAGTTCTGGGCATCATATCCGGCGTCATCACTATTATAGATGCTACGATTACTCTATACACAACCGCCAAGGATTCTTCGGGTCTGCCCTCATCGCTCCGAGATGCAGCGTCTCGCCTTCCTCTGATACAGGACAGCCTCACAATAGCGGCCCAAGGCATCCAGCAGGATTCCCAACCATCAGAATCCTACGCCGCACTTGAAGCTGTGCTACAAGCATGCAGCGAAAAGGCAGCACAGCTGCATAGGATCTTCGAGGCCATGGTTCCGCCGGCGGGAGCGACACGGACGCATAGATATCTCAAAGCTGTGAAATCCTTTCCTCAGGTCGACAAGGCCAACGTTCTGGCTGAAGGAATTCTTGGAGATCTACAGGTGCTTACACTGAATCATGCTGTGAAAGCTGCGACAAGGGAGCAGATCATGGAATTGATGAGTAGCAGAACAGGACAAACCGTAGACAAAGAGCCCTCGGTGGTCTTGCACAACACGGGAGTTGGGAAGCAGTACGTTCATGTAGGTCAGGGTGATCAGAACGTCGCAAGCAATACGGCCACTCAGGTCAATGGGACATTTCATGGTGGAACATTCAACTTTACACAAACATGATTCATTGGTCAAGATGAAGCTTTGATATACCGCTGATGATAATTGTGCCGAGGTTTCTATTTAGTCGTAATAGTCATCAGCACCCGGGCTTGTATCATACGGCCCATAGTTAGAAATCGAGCCTTCAAGAGTAGAGTTTGACATCCATTCCCTAAGGAAAGCTCTTATCTGGGTATGTCGCATAGTCGAATATCTTTGAGAGTTTAGCAGATCCAATGCCGACCAACCCTGTGCGTTCCTCGCGTGGAGATCAACCCCCTCCGATAACAATTGCTGCGTCTCAGAGAGCATTCCCAGGTGGACTGCCAACATCAACGGCGTGAGGCCAGCGTGATCTTGCACCTCTAGGTCCGCCCCTGCTTGCTTTAGAAGCCTGATGATGTCGCTGCTCGCCTCGGTGTTGTTGACCGCATGATGCGCAGCTGTATGGCCTTGTTTGTCCGGCATGTTGATGTCCAGAGATTGGTAGATCATCAACTTGAGACCATCTTCAAACCCTATCCTGGCAGCATGGTGAAGTGCTGTCACCCCAGCTGAATCTTGGAGTTCGAGAGACGCCCCATTATTGATGAGAGCTTGCACCATGGCTTTGCTTTTTCGTAAGGTCGCGAGTATTAATGCCGTGTTGCCATTGCCGTCAAGCTCGTCGATTGCTCCCCTCATAGAACCTCGTGATGCGAGGAGTCTCACCACCGGCTCCCTGTCTCCCAGCACTGCATAGTGGAGTGCAGTGAATCCAGCCGTATCTTTCATCCCAACCTCCACGCCATTAGTAAGGAGGAACTCTGCCTCCTTCATTCGTCCACTGAAACAAGCTCGGTGCAGTCTTGTCATGCCCTTTTCGTCCACCTCATTGATATCAGCGCCATTCTGACAAAGCAACCATGCAAAAGAATACTCTGCCTTTTGTAGAGCCAGATCTAGAACACTAGGGACGTTTATGTGTCTGAGCTTAACGTTGGCCTTCTTAGAGAGTAATAGCCAGACTATGCCTGTGCTCCTGAACTCAATGGCGTAATGCAGAGGTAACCAGCCCTTTCCATCCTTCTGATCGACCTTGGCACCTTTCTTAATCAGTAGCCAGACCAAATCTTCGTTCTTCTCACAGATAGCCTGTATGAGCGGTGTCCAACCCTCGGGGTCTTTTTCGTTGACATTTGCTCCGTGCTCTATCAATAATCTGATCGCAGAGTGCTGCTTGTAATAAAAAGCCCAGTGAAGAGCAGATCGCCCGTCTTTTACGTCTCGTTGATTGGCATCAGCTGGGTTGGGCTGCCGTTCCAGCATCCGTTGGAGAACTACTGTGCTCCCTCCTTTGACGATATGGAGTACTGGTAGCCATCCATCAGTTGTTGGGCGGTTGAGATCCACACCTCTGGCCAGGAGAAAGTTTATCAAGCAGTAGACATGATTTCTCACTGCATCTCTGAGCGGCGTCCATCCATCATCGGAAGAGCTGTGATTATGGCTCAACTTATGAATCATCTCGTGGGCATGATAAAAGACCTCCCTCAGCGAAGTCCATCCTTCAGTGACTTCTATGTTCACGTCTTGCTGGCTCTTTATTAAGAGAAGAGCTATCGATGTCGGTCCATACCGAATGGCTGATGAAAGTGGCGTTAGGCCCTTGCTCCCCTTGATATCCATCCTAGCACCTCCACAAATAAGAGATCGGACAGCTCGTAGACCCTCGGTGGTGGGCCCCATAAGCAACTTGTGTAAAGCCGTGTCGCCAGATTTGTCCTGGATGTTGGTATCGGCAGACTTCTGGACTAGATAGGCCAGAAGCCTGTGTCTACCATATATTGCCGCCCAGTGCAAAGCTGTTTGCTCGTTTGCGGTTCGAGAGTTAATGTCCATCCCTGATTTTAGCAGCCTTTTGATCCACGTCCGTCGGTTGAAGTACACCGCGGCATGCAGCCCCGTCATCCCGTCGAAAGTGCCCTCTGATATTCCAGGGATCAACTTAAAAGCTCTTGCCAAGCCCACCTTGTCGAACAATAACCTTTTCACCAATTTCGGAAGATCTGCGTCAAAGGGTTTTCGAAGATGGGAGCACCAGTGGGTTGCTGAATAAACAAGAAGAGGGCTATGCAACGGTCCAGGCTCCTTTATTAGAAGAGACATCAGGCACACCTTGGCAATTCTTAGGTCTGGTTGGCCGTAGAATATGTCGTGTTTCTGTAGATGACTCTTCAGTGACCCGTGAACGAGTCTCAGAGTCTTGGTTTCGTGATCCTCTATAATCAACCCGGCGCAAGAAGACAAAACTGCATCTTCAGGCGGCCGCGACTCTTTGTATTGAGCTCCGTGGCTTTTCTGAATGGCATAGCTGTCACAGACCTGGTCCACGGTGAGGCCAACTTTAGCGTTTACTACCCAGGTAAAAACATGTCTAGCTAGCTCTGTCTCGAACTTGTTGTCGCTGGAAAGAATCCTTCGGATCGATGCTTCGAAGGCGCGTGATGATGATGCAGGAAGCTCTTTGAGGGCATGCTTCATATCTAACAAAGTACCCTGCTTACTGAGATTGTGCAGATGTAGCTTAGCCAAGAGGAACCTGGAAATTGTCAGTAGTTTCAGAGTCTCACGACGTAACATATAAGCGACCTACATCCCACTCTTCAAAGTCAGCTCCGTGACCTTTGCTATCACCTCTTCCCTATGAGCTGCATCTGCCAATACTCGACGAAGGTCTAGAGTTCTGTTGATCTGGTCCTTGATATATGTCCGTATGTCGTGTTCGTGTGGCGTAACCTGCAGCCTTTGACTGACCCCGAGATCACGGACGAGCGATTCACTTCTCGAGGTAAAGAGAACCCTGATATTGTGTGGTAACCTCTGGAGGGCTTCTTGCATTCTTTGCCGCGTTCTTTCGCCCTGGTTATTTGTGCAACTGTCGAGAGCATCGATAATCAAGTAGATGGTTTTAAATGTTGAGGACTGAGCTTTGAACAGGTTGAAATACTCTAGCGGGTGAATTGGGGCTGAGCCACGGAAGGAATTGCTGTAGTTGGATTTGAGTTCTTGAGAAATATCCATAGCGCCTTGATGTTGTAGAAGTTGGAGTAGTAATGTTGACCATATTCGGGCAACTGGGGGTGACTTTTCATCTCCCTCGCAAAAATAGAAATAGATACAGGCCGTGTCGCTTCTATCTTTGATCTCTGCCCTCAGTGCGTTTATTATCAGTGACCTTGATACTCATTGTCAGCGTGGACCTTTCGCAATTAGTTGATGTGTAACAGACATAAGTACTGTCTTCCCAGATCCCACTTCACGATAGTTTCTTCAGCACGATTCTATAGTTCGGCAGTTCAATAGTAATAACTCACATATGCCATGAACCCCGAGGCAGCGATGAGATACGACAGTCGGGTCTCGCCACTGTTGTAGCTCTTTGTTATCAAGTATCCATTTACCAGTTTCCGGCGTCGCTTGGTTAATAACTTCGAGGTGATGGCGATTGACGTCCAGAGGCGAGCATTCGTCCTGGCGCATCAACCACTCAATCAGGACGCTTGCTTCACGCTGTTAGTGTACATCTTGACTTCCATTGTCCAACCTACCGGTTGGCTCATTCGGCTCAGTCTTGGACACTCTCAGGGCTTGAGCCAGGTTCCAGACAGATGGGATTCCTTGAACATCTGTTTGCAAGTTGAGTGCAAATGTAGTGTACTGTCGGTGATCGCTACGATCGTTGAACTGCACGCCATTACTGCTCACTACGTTCTGGTCTCCGTCTCCAGGACCCAGATACTGACAACCCGATGCATGGTTCTGAGCTGAAATATCTGGCTTTGACCCTCCAGACATTGTTGATGCCATTTCATACAGTCTCTTAACCTTGAAGTTTTGAATATTGGAAACACAAAGGATCTTTAGACGCTTCTCCCTGTCTCCGCCTCAGTCGTGAGAACAATTGTGTGTGATTGAAATCAGGCTGAGACAAAGCCATAAGCACTAACTCTGTTGGTTATAAGAATCCCTGCTCTGATATCGGAGGCCTGGGAGGCCAAGCGTGGGGGCCGAAAATCCCAGCGCTTAAGACGCTGAAAACTTGAGACTCTGATTTAACGGCCGAAATGTGTATGGTCAAAGAGCTCACTAATTTGTCAAAATTTACCCTGAATTATCCTTAACTTGTCTTAGCCTTTTCATCTCTTGGGATTAAAATCTGAAGTCTTCTGACACGCCCAAAAGGCAGGTCATTGTCATTTGCCTGATCTGCAATGCTTACTTGGTGCATACTCAGCCGCACGCTAAGAATCACCTACCTGAACAGGATGTTTGTCCCGTTGTGGGACTACTCAGGGGGGTTGAAACTGCCTTCCTGCATTGCAGCCTTCCCAGCCTGCCTGAAAGTCCTATTGAGAGATCTTGAGCCAACTCTGCGCTACTTTCACTCTATTCAACATTGATTTCTACTTCAGTTGAGCAGTTCATTTGGTATACTACACCGTTTGTCTGTTGTCAATTTGCCTCAGCCTCAGGCGCAAATTGCCGCGACTATTATCCAATATCATGCTCAAACAAAGACCATCAGGCCCGGTCCGCTTCAAACGCCAGCGTCCCTCAAGCAAGAGGACCACAGTGGAGACGTACATTTCTTCCGAGAACAACGAGCAGAGCTATAGTGACGACTCTGGTGATTGGTTTGATGACGAAGACGAGATCCAACCATCCGATAGTGTTTCAACTTCTGCTGACCCAGAGAATCCATCGTCATCGTCGACTCCTCGTGATACGGATGTACCAGAACATCGCAAACTGAAAGATATGTCTCAAGGCTGGAGTAACGCTGGTCTGGGCGGTCACCCCCTGGTTCAGCATCAGTATACATACCAAGGTATGGGTCAAGCACCAACCCAACCACAACACCCGAGTTATCAGCAAACAGAAGGATATAGGCCAGGCGGAATGCATGGTCCTAAGTCATATCCTTCTTACAAAGTGCAGTATCCCACGGCTCCGAATATGCAGGGTGTTGGGGCTTCTGGTAATAACATGCAGCCAAGCGCCTATCCATACCAGCCAGCCAATAACACCAATTACATGGGCTATCCTCCAGTATCGATGGACTTCCCTCCCATCTCTCCCACCCCTCCACTGCCTGCAGAAAGGCCTAGAGATGATCCCGAGAAGATTCGTCTAGAAGCTGAAATAGCCGCCTTCAAGGCCATGGAAAAAAAGGTCCAGGCTGCCGAGAAGCAAAAGGAAGCTGAGGCTCTCATCCGAAAGGAAGCCGAAGAAGCCTTCCGCCGAAGAATGGAGGATATGAGGCTCGCCCAAGAGGAAGCCAAGAAAGAAATTGAAAGAGCTAGACTTGAAGCAGAGAAGGCCGCAAAGGAGAGGATGGAGATGGAAAAACAGGCACAGGAAAAGCGAGCAGAAGAACATGTCCGAGCCGTGGCTGAGGCTGAGAGAGTTGCCATGGAGAGACTGCGGGCTAAACATGAAGCGGAAGAGGAGAGATCAAAGAGATTCAATGAATTTGCAGTAAATCTTGAGAAGGAGGTAAGACTAAAAGTCGAGATGGAGAAGAGAGCTGAACTTGCAGAACAAGACGCAAAGGCAAAGCAAAGTGAGGACCTGGAACGGCTCGCAAAATTGAAGATGATGCAAGGCATCGATGAGATCGTGAGTTTAGCCAAGAAGCGAGTTCTTCATGATTTGGTCACAGATGGAGAATCTGTAGCGTCCAAAAACAGACAAGGCTGGTTGATAGAGACTCGGAACGAAGCAGATGCTGAGAGAAGCATGTTGCGGGCAGAAAAAGGCCATCTCTCCGTACCTCAGTCAAGTACACAACCCCGACACGCCACTGTCTCAACTGTACACTCCACCTCCAGCGCTTCAATCAAACTCCCAGGTGTCTCGCCGACTCCTTCATGGAAAGGAAATCATCCTGAAGTCCCTGATCCATGGGGCTCTGGTTCTGAAAGTGATGATGAGGCGACTCCAAGCAGGGCTGGGACAAAGGCTCAACATCCTTCTGAACATGCACGAGATTCTCGACGAAGCATGTTTCTAAGGCAGCAGCAGGAACGAGCCGACTTGGTTGAACAGATAGCTGATGCTGTCATGGACAGGCTGATTCAAGCTCCATACAACGAGATCTTGAGGCATCGCTCCCCACGGGCTCAGTACTATCGTCGGCATTTCCGACCTCAGCCAGATCCGTTCACCACAGCTCCAAATCCATTTCCGAGTACGAGGCAGTTCGGTAATGGAGAGGCGTTAGGAGAGGCACCGGACTACCCCCAAGGGCCACCCCCATGCGGACCATCACGACGATTTTACAAGCCTCCCAAGCCAGCACACTTGCGGGGCCGAAGCATCAGGGGCACAAATCCAACGCCATCTCTGGACCTACCCCCACACGGTACACCATCGTCGCATGATGTTCCTATACCCACTGGCAAGATAAGATCGTCGCCACTTGGCAGTCCAGAGCCAGGTACTCTGCCACCTCTAGAAGGGTGGCTCAACAGCAGTGCGAAATTTGGATCCCAGACGAATTATTCTGAAGTTGACACCGTAATTCAAGAAACTTCTAAAGTCCATAGGGTAACACCTGATAGTAGCGATACGACGTGGAAACACCCTGCGCCATGGATCGAAAAGGCTCCCAAGACACTTGGTGAAGGACGTATATTTGGCGAAGTTGATAAGAACAACCTTGGCGCCTACTTAGGGGACGATATTCAGAAAGCGTATAAGTATGTGTTTCAGGATTCTGAATCGTTGCCAGCAAGACGCCCTGTTGCAGCGGGATACTAGATAGAGTATAGATATAACGAACTGGATATCTGTTTGCCTGTGAGTATAGTCCTTCTTAAAACATGCACACCATCTCAGGGGTTCTTGGTGATACTGTAGGAGATCAGTGCTTACAGAGATGTTCTAGCCTACGAGGTGCTCCATATCACCCGCAAGCTAATCTAGTGGATAGCCCAACCATGGTCACCATGAGATTGTATTTGGTGCAACTACAAGTGCCACAGAACACGGCTGGCAGACTTAATAATACTGTGGGCGGCAGCACAGCAGCAGAATAGATCATTTCAACGCCCAGTTCTACGTGCCGTGACTTGGTGCTTACACACCTCGCATCGCGCTAAGCTTTTGACATTTCTTCTGAGCTCGTCTATAAATCCAGTTGGTTGCGATGATAGTAAAGGTTGATGGTAAAGTCTTCCGCTGGTTTGAAGGTATTCAAGACCCAGAAACTCATGATAAGGATATCAGATGTACATGTCCTCAGCGTTCCATTTTGTCCAACAGCAGGAGGTTCTGCTCTGAAGAATCTGTAGCGATTAGCTTTAGAGGTAGTGATATGATATTACAGCGAATACGTATGCTAAGTAGCCTTCAGTTTAATGCATAATGCAATCATTGAAATGTGGTTCGCATCTTGTACTCCCCGCTAAAGGTGCCGATCTTCCTGGGCTGTAGGATCTCGAGGATTCGTTTAACGAGGTTTTTAGCCCAACACCTGCCAAAGCGTGGCACATCGCATCGGCAATCAGTACAGCAAGCAGTGGCGGAAGAAATTCTCGAGACTTAACTCAGCTATTCACCCATTTCTACCCCACAGAGCAATAACCAATATTATGCAGGCAACAGTATGTCAACGATTTAATTGGACCACGTAAACTACAATTCGCATTATTGCATTTACAATACAGCCTCATTATGCAGTCATCTTACACAGCCACTGCTGCTGTAACACCAACCGGCTGGGGCCCAACTTGGGCCGCACACAATTAGTCTTCTAAGGCGGACTCTTCGCCATTTCACCAAACTTTGGCACGTCTCTCATTTTTACGTGCAATAACCATATCTGAACTTGTCCTGTCCCATTCCCAACATGGCTGAAGCTTTCGGCATTGCTGGCAGCGCTTTCGGGACGGTTTCTCTGGGGCTCCAGCTATTCACCGAGATATCCAAATATCTCAACAGCGTTGAGGGCCGCGATGAAGATCTTGAGCGCGCAAAGAATTATGCGCGAGACTTTGAGTCGTCGTTGATCTCACTGAGGACCTGGGCTTCTAATACGGGTATTAGTGATGCCGACCTTGAAAGAGCGATCAACCAAGGCCAGGCCAATTGCGCTGTCGCCATCAGCGATTTGGTCAAAATGGTTTCAGACTTGAAAGGTCAGGATCCTATCCCTAACAGTCGCACTTCCAAGGCCAAGGCTCTTTATGTCAAACTCAAATATCCATTCAAAAAGCAAAACCTGGAGAACTTGGAGAAACAATTATTCAACACAACCAGCGCTCTACAGTTCGCCCTAACAGTTTTGCAAGTGTGAGAGAATTATCACCAGCTTTAGTTGGGGCAGATGCTAAGTCCAGCGATCAGAAAGAGCGGCTATGTTACCCAAATGTCCATTCAAGGTATACACCAGATTCTTGGCAATATACTTACTCGACTTCCCGATCCTGATCAAGCAAATCTCAACAATCTTCCCCTTGATACGGTTGAGAATATTGTCGAAAACGCTTCCGATAGCGCCGTATGCTTGCGCGATTCAACGTCCAACACGCCGATGTCAGGAATTCAATCCACAAGATACCAGAATGGGAGCATGTGGACGATGAATTCCTTCTGCGTCTGCCGAAAAACCTATAAACGGCGCGAACGGCGACAATGGGGTCCTTTCATCCTCGAAAATGAAATGAGCTTCACAGACTATCATTCACCCGGGTGCCCGCTTTCAACGCAGCAACCCCTGAAACAACAAACAAAGCGGACATTGAAATTTCCCATCCCTTCTATTTATAGCCACCAGAGAACCGTCAGCGAACTTTCACTATTCTTTACGGCAGGTACCGGTGGGATGGGTTTCGGTCAAAGTCTTGCCTGGGTTGACACTGTCGACAGACGTCAGTCCCCTTCCTTCAAGATTGTAGAAATAGCGATGGATCATCATCTTCTCCCTACAAATGAAGACAGTGAGGCACTCTTGTTGTCATGCTACAGGCGATTCAAATGGTGTTTTTCCAACAGAAGGGCGTCAATCACCGATGTGGACAAATATGGTCACTCGATCATCGATCACATAACATACAGATACAATGTATGTTATTTATATGCTTTCAGAAGGACTTAACTAACTTTGTCTCCACTAGTTCTTAACTCCAGGCCAGATGGTGTTTCGTAATGGAGCTCTACCGGTCTTTTGTATGCTCGCTCCTTTCATCAATCCAGCCACACATTCAATATCAATAACAGGGTATGTTTTTATTACATTAATACACGCATGTATTTGGTAGAATTAATCTTGCAGAATTAAGATTATTAATCGACCAAACCATATAGATCACCTGTTCTAGCACAACTTTGCCAACATATGGAACCTCGAAATTCCAAAATGTCTGGTGAAGCGATCAGTTCTCTTTTATCCAGGTGTGGTGACTCTGCCGGTCAAGATTGCAAGTCTCCCTTCATTTTCCACAGCCTTCAAGAACAGTTTAACTTAGTTAGAGACTTCCCAGAAATATCAAATTGTGAGTAGTTTACTCCGAGATTCACGTGGCCAACCTTGATTTTTCTGAGTTTTCTAACCTTGATAGACCTCGAATTTGGTCAACTCAGCAGGCTCGTCCTCCTAGAAGATGAGGACAAGGTCAAAGACTTTCTAGAGAAGTATCCATCATCTATCAATGAGATCAATCATCTCGGTCAGACACCGATACACATCGCGGTTCAGACTCAGAATGCGACGATCTTGAGAGTGCTTGTCAATCATGCAGATGGCAGAGTGCTAAACACTAAAGATAACAACGGTCATTACGCAATTGACCATGCGACCGACGCATTATGTCATACTCGAAAGCCTGGAAAAGAACCGGGATTGAAAGTATGCAATGGCTGCGAAGTCCTCAACCTACTACTCCACTCGGATTCGGCGATTTTTACACGTATTGCCCAACGAGCCATGCAACTACCATGGCTTCACACAACCCCTGGCTGTATAGAGGGCCAGAAGAATATCATCCGATGTCTGGCCTTGCGAAGGAAGGAGTTGCGAACACTCGCACAGCGCGAGCTCACTCCATCAGAACGACAAATTTTGAAATTCTACCAACCTGGTCTTCTAGATCAGAAGGCAGCCCAGACCCAGAGATTCCTAGAAGCCAAGAGATGCCATGTTCCGACGCATCTGAAAGTGTACGACAATCCTGAGAGTCCAGAGGATTCCAAATCAATATACATGCTTATCTCCCAAGGTGAAGTTGCGGAATATGCCCTGCAAAGTGGCTTCATTATGCCGATGACTTTATTTGATGACATCTTTCGCTTACTAGCGGAATGGCTCAGCTCTGCTGGACGCTTCCTTGGAGATGGAGATTTCTTGTTCTCGTCGTATATCTCTTGGTTGGTTGATCATGGGGGGGATCTTTACTCCACTGTCCCGACTCTATGGGGCTGTACAACAGCAGCGCACTACTTCATGACCTACCTCGGCATGAGTCGATACTCTTTTGAGAATGGAAATCGCATCCCTCTGTCTCCAAAAGTCTCAAGCATCATTTTTGAGGAAGACAATGTTGACGGCTGCCGATGCCAATGTTCCCCAAAAGGATGCACACCTTTGAGCAAATTCCTAGCTGTCAGAAATCGGCCACAAACTTGGTTCCACACTTTTGAGATTGCGACAATCATAAGATTTGTCCTTGAGCATCTTGAATATATGTGTGCTCTACTACGCCATGTTGGCTACGACCTAACCGAAGAACATTGGATTGATAGCGCGGCTGTGCGTCACTTTACGTTTTTGATCCTTGATCTTCGTCATACTTGTTGCCTCTTAGGTAATTTAGATGGTGAGGAGGCCCGTGGTCCGTTATCGGCAGAAGACTGCTACGAGATTGAAGAGGAGGACAGCTCGCGACTAGAGCTACTTGAAGAACTCGTCGTGGAGTTTGGAAGAGAGCGTGGTAATTATGCTGACCTGATATCCTTTGTACGAGAGTATTGGGCTCCAAGGGTGGAGGCTGTCTATCGAGAAGTCGATTCATATGTCCTGACAGAGACTCAAGTACAGTCAGCTGAGGCATTTGGAGTTGTGTGGGAATGTTATGGTCCACAGCTTCCACCATGTGACGATATCCTACCGGTTGATACAGAGGAAGAAGAGGTAGTAAGTGAACTGGAGAAGGTTCTCAGGAAGCTAGATGAATTTTCTACAGATCCTGAAAGACCGAGTCTTGTATAAAAAGGCTAGCATCTGATAGTAATGTTAATTGTTGTGGAATTGGTTGTTTGGCTTGCTATGTAGGGGGAGACCTCAAATTTATTAGTCAAATTAAAACATGACAGCTCCATGTGCTACTGGATGATTTTGTAAAGATTTACGATGGAGCTAAGCTCAACTTAGTCGCGGTGCTCTTCGCAATGCAACTTTGGGTGTATATCAAGAAGCATCCATCGCGTTATCTAGGGCCGTTCGGGACCAACAGCATTTTTATTCTTATCGAGCTTGCAGTCTTTTTTATCAACTTCGAGTGTTGGCTGAGAGACATTGTGAGTATTTCGACCCTTGTATAGATGGCCTCACGAGTCAATTTAGGATCAGCAACACTGGCAGCTCGATCTAGCCTCATGAATTCATGACACAGTGTGCTCCGATATTGTTGCCACGTGACGGAGGAGGCCAAGCGCAAGGACTAGTCAGGGAGTTCCAACGCTCGGGAGGGAGACAAGATATCTAATGGCAGAAACAGGGCTCTGGATCATTGATACAAAATAAGGTAGTTCAAGACTTTACTGAGTTTGTCCTGAACTATCCGAAACTTCTCTACATACTGCCTAACTTTAGGGTCGGTATCTCCGAGGAATTTCTGTGAGGCTCACGAGGTACTTAGGCACCTCCAACTGGCCCAAGCACCCCTTACCTGTGCTCGACACTGCCAGCTGCCTAGGATCCCGTTCCCGCATGATACCATCGCCTCATCCTATATTTCAGGATCACGTGAGTCCTCTTTTCAACAACAGAGTATCTTGCTCAAACAAAGCGCCTCTCATCTTCACTCCTCTGCAACACCGGATATCGCGCACGTCGCTTTCAACATCACGACCGCATCAGAAGTGAGGGCAACGTCGACGCGCCGATAGCCTGAAACTCAAGGACATTCTTACAGCCTTTTCTCTCTTCTCATTCCAACAAGAAGCGCCTTTGCCAGCGACGAGCCCGAGTTGAGCAGCCCGAGGCGTGAGTGTGCACGCCCCATCTCATATCTTCACTCTAACTAACGCGGCTCATCAACAGAATCATCATTATGCCTCGAGAGCCGCCTCCATGGAGAGGCGCGCGCATCGTCATCGAAGGGAAGAAAGCCACTCTCGTGAGTGAAGAAGGTGCTGTCATCGCAAATACTGTCGGAAATCTTCACGGTCGCGGTTACTTTGATGCCAACCAGCATCCCAAAGGCGAATGGATCACAACCAGCATCCGGAATCGTGGAACTCTCATTTGGGATAGGGAGACTTTCGGCCCTCAAG
Source organism: Fusarium gaditjirri (assembly GCA_013266175.1). Lineage (NCBI taxonomy): Eukaryota > Fungi > Ascomycota > Sordariomycetes > Hypocreales > Nectriaceae > Fusarium > Fusarium gaditjirri. The sequence continues at coordinate 222,542 of JABFAI010000317.1, forward strand.
ATATTGTAGAGCCGTCAATGCATGTCCATTACTCTGAAGAATCCTACGATTACGGAGCTCCGAGGCGTTTACTTATCGGTTATTCAGCGTACACTCTAGAGCCTGTGCTTGCTAGCATCGATCTCGAAGTCTTTTATATCAGCGAGGATCTGACCTATGAGGATTTGTGTGGTTTACAACTTGAGACTATTTCGGAAGGCTTTCTGCTAGAGAGTGAGGTTATCCTTCATCATTCTCTCACAGTCCCTGGAAATATTCGGGCGCTGAAGCTTCTTCTGCTTAGAAAGGATTGGAGCAAAGCTTTCCATGGCGGAGATCTTACTGTCGAAGGCGCGAAAGATCTGGCGTACCAATCTTCTCAGTCACTCTACCATGGGCGGGCTCCTGTCACTCTGGCTCGCATCAAGCCAGCAACCACTGCGCAAGTTCCGAGCCACAAGAAGCCGTACCTCCAACGATCTGTCATTCCAGACCAGCCCTACGGACCGGAAAACCGTCAACTCCACGAAGTACTTCCTCGCGCTAGGAGCCATATCTGGTTCAAAGACCCTGAAGGCTTTGTTTACAAGGCGCCTTACATGTCGAACATGCGATACCCTGAGCGCCTGTACCACGAACTTGCTGCCTTCGCCAGGGCCCATTCGAGCGACAAGTTCAATGCCACAGCAATGCTGTTCGCTGTCCAACTTTGGTATGACATTGAAGACCACCCCGACAAGATGCTCGAACGGTGTGTCGCAGAGCCACTGCCCTCTGTGTCTCTGGCAGTTTTTATTGTGTACTTTGAGCACTGGTTGAAGATCCATGAGCATCTTCA